>KK118848.1:260441-323319 GCA_000611955.2 Stegodyphus mimosarum
TACCAGCTGCCACTAGAAAAATATTGAAACCTTTTAGAGTGGTCATTTCAATGCCGAAAGTAAACTGAGATACTGACACTAACAGGCACGAAAAGAATTATTTACTTTCTGGATTTCCCGTTAAATAGTATAGAATTTCGTCTGCTTTCCTTTAAAGATCCAACTGGAAAAAAAAAAGAAAATATTATGAGGCTTCACTGGATGAGTCAAAAATCCATCAGTTACTTTAAGTAACCGCGAAACCGTCATTCTATAAACACATGTAAATTTTTCACATGCTGAAATTTGATATAAGTTTCCTAAAAGTACTGTTACGTGTTTATTCTGACTTTTTAATAATAAAAAAATGCTTACTCCTGACGAAGTTGCGTGCGTTTATTCAGCTCTAATACTGCAAGATGATGATATTGCTGTAACGGTGAGTATATAAACATATGTATATGTATATATTCATGCGATTTAGGTGTTAGCACTTATCTTTGAAAGAATGTTTTCATTGTTTGTTCATCCTTAAGTTAATGCAGTCGTTCTTTACCTTTGTAGGCTGAAAAAATAAACACTATTCTAAAAGCGGCGGGAGTTGATGTGGAACCTTATTGGCCTAGTAAGTTCTCGTGATAGATATTTTAGATAATGATGAATTTTAAATTCTTCTGTAAACACCAAAATTTTCTTATTGTAGCCATGAATGTATTTATTATTAATCGAAAGTTTTTATATCTCTAGGTTTAAAAAATATTCATATGGCAGGTTTTTATAATTTTTTTTTAATTATGTATTTCTAAGCCTGCTCTTGTTTTTAGTATGAAATAAGCATGTTGTATTTAAATAACAAAATTTTATGACAAGAACTTAATTTCTTAAAGGCATTAAATAGGTTTTCGTACTTTTGTTGAAGGATTTAAATAATTAAATGACATTGTTCCATGTGCATCTTCACTTTTATTATTTTAATATTAAACATAATAATGTGGTTTAACATCATGACATTAAACCATTTTGAGATATTAAGTTTCATCTGAAAATCTGCTGGATTCCTATATTGTAAACTGCTAGATAAAAGTATCATCTAATATGTCTGAAATCTTAGTCATAACTAAACTTAGCATAAAAAATTATGTACACATGCTGTTAGATTTATTAATACTTTTTTATTAGATTTCTCCAATACCAGCTGAAAATTTTGGATCACAGGCCATGGAGTAAGTCTAAATAAGTTGTAATAAATGGTGGTTCTGGTGGCTGGAGTAATGAAAAGTTATAATGTTTCAGAATTTGAAGTGCATGAAATTTCTTCTATGGAGTGGGACTTCTGTTTTTATAAATTTCTATTGAAATATCAAGTTTTTAATTTAGAACTTTAAAAAATAAATATTTGGTGCTTTTCTGTTATTCACCTGTAACACTTTTTGGCACTTACGAAAGAGAAGCCAAAAGCATGCCAAGACCTAATGCTAGTGCCATCTGAGCTATCCTTGTGTGTGTATTTCTTTCAACTTTTCTTATAACTGCATATTGTGCACATTAAAAAAAAAAACTGCTAAAATGTGTGGCAGGTGCATAATAAAAAAGTACCCAATTTTTAAACAAGAATTTATAAAATTTATAAATTCTTGTTTGAATTATTTTGTCTTGAATATTAATTTATAAATATAATGTTTTATATATGTAACAGTTTTGACATTTTCCCTTTCTGGCTAATCTTCCATAAGTGGGGTAAGTTGGCGTCAAACTATTTTGGCCTTCAAAATTTGGCAGATTTTTTTTTTCGGCAATGAGAGTACTAAGATGTGATTTTTAAACATAAACATAATTGTAACCTTTAAGTTTTGCTGTAGTGAAATGCCATTATTTTATATAATTATTTTATAACACTTTCCTCGGACTCTAAAATTGTCAACCAAGTAAGTGTATTCAAATTCACTAACAACGGATACATTATAAACTCGCTAAAATATACAAATTACTATGGTCGTGGAATTCAACACACTAAACAACTTACTTTAAAAACTAAACATTCCACATCTTTTGATTACCACATGCAAGAAACAAAACTAAAATAATAATAATTAACTGACCTAAAAAACATTAACTGAATAAAATTAAATCAAAATGTTCATAAATTATAAACTTAACGTCATCTGAAATGCAACATTCTCCCACCACCAACAGCTTAACCTCCTGCAAATATTAAACAGTAAACTTTAACACAGTATTTCAAAATTAAATTTTAAAAAAAAATATTCTTCTGGCTACACTAAACTTGCACTCACTACAATCACTGAAATAAAGCGCTAAGTTTGCCACAGGAAAACATACAGCCGGAAACCACAACCAAATTTAAAACTGGCCAAGTTTCGCACTCACCTCAATTGTGGAAGATTAACCACCTTTCTATATATTAGAATTTTTTGTTTTTTGCCCTATAACTTAATGTAGCAATAACATATTATGGCAAAATCTTGTGTGAAGTTACAAAAAATTAGTCTGTTGAAAATGCTGTGCAAAAACTGTCACCAACTAGGTTATGTTGAGTGAAAGATATAAACCCCCCCAAAAATGTTAATATATTTCATGAAACTGTTAAAATTAGCCTATGTACATAGAATTAGTATCAAATTTAATTTCCATTAACGTTAAACATTGTTATGTTACTGTGTCTTTTATTTTTCTTAAGGTTAGGTGCGACATTAAAAAAAGAAAGTGCATTTATTCTTCTCATTACTAATCCTTAATCTCTAAGTAGGCCAACTTTGTGCTATTATCTACAATTTATTTTTAATGATAGATTTACTGCATTTTTCCATTAAGTGCAGGTAGCTCTCATGCACCTTTAATATTATTATTTAGCCTAAAAATTGAAAAGTGCTCTTATGGGAACCAGAATACCAAATCTATACTTAGTTTTCTGTGAACTATATTTTATACCTTATATTTCTCAGTATTTATTTTTCTTATGCAGTCTTGTAAAACATTCATTATTTACTAATTTAGAGTAAACATGACTTCAACAGCTTCAGGTTCTCTCCTGCCTCTGCGTGATATTTGAATTAAATCTCTGATGTTAAGATTCTTTCTGAGCTATCATTTGATAACCAAAAAAAATTTTTTTTCATGATCAGATTTGTAGTTATCAAATTTAAATTATTCTCTTCATGTAGGATTTAAATTTAAAGCAATTATGTAATATGTGGAGGCATATTGCATAACAGTTACAGCTTTGATATCACTTTTATAATAAAGTTAAATTAAATGCTAGCTAATTATTATTTTTAAAATTACCAGGTTTGTTCTGTCAGTCATTTCTTCGATGTAGAATGATCCAAAAACTTTGAATTAAATTTCCTTAAAACCTTCCATTAACATTTGTTAATTTTAATTATTAGTTTTAATTGTAATTGGGATTAACTCCAAGCATAAGTGACATTGGAAAATGTTAATTTTAAGGAGATACCAGCTGAGTGACAGCTAAATAAATATTTTAATCTGAATTATTAGTATGCTTAATTTCTACAGGACATCAACTGTATTCATCATCTAGGGCACCAGATATGCTGGAGACGAGTTTGATTATAAGGCACTCTGCTCATTTATTAGTGTTTAAATAATCATGTAAATTTTTCTTCAATATATTATAACTACTGTCTTTAGATTTTAGGTTTAGGGATTACTGAATCAATTTAATTACTAAAAAAGGGCTCCCTAATTTACATGCGATTTCATTTAGCCCTGTTGCTTGAAAATGATACCAGAAAAAAATTTTACTTTAATCTTGAAGTATAAATAATATATAATAACCGTAAGACATGATTTTTACACTAAAATTAAAAATCAGTATTGAATTATTTCATAGAGTATTTTATTTTCAACAGCATTATTTGCCAAAGCTCTGGAGGGAGTAGATTTGAAACAGCTTATAACGAATGTGAGTGCAGGTGTAGGTGGTATGGGAGGTGGAGTTCCTGCAGCACCAGGAGCCCCTGTTGCAGGAGCTGAAGCACCTGCAGCTAAAGAGGGTAAATTTTTAGTACCTCTCTTGTAAATGTATTTGTAAATAAATGTGCTACATAAATTGAAATAGTTTTTGCTTAGACTTATCATATTTTTAAAAACAAAATTTTTATAAATTAGCCAGATGTATTCCAGTATTGCATTAAAAATAGTTTTAAACTGTATAATGGGGATAGAAAAACAAAATCTTGAATTTCTGTAACAGTATTGAAATCAGCAAATGTAGAATATAATTAAATCCTTAACACTTGAAATACTATCATTAAAACAAAGTTTTCAAGTTGTGTTTGAAAAATACTTATGTGTATTAAATATGAGGGGAATGTTCCTGATTTTTGTTAGTATATCATGGGCTTTGTGTTGGGGGGGGAGGTTATTGTAAAGGTAGGTTATTTCTGTAGTAAACTAAGTCAGAGCAAAATAAAATAGCATGTGCAGTACACACAAAAAAAAGCCTTTACTACCTATACAAAAAAATTTGCAGATTGAATGAAAAAAGAGCATGTTAAAAACATAATTTGAAAGATTTTTTTTTTTTTTATTTTTTTTTTTTACTTCAGCATATTTTTTAGAAAAGTCTTTTTCAAAGACACAGTATCAAATATAAAAATTTTCAGTATTATGAAAGTGGCATAATATAGTTTAAAGGATGAGAGTTTATACCTGTATCGTATATTTAAAACTTGAGGAGCATACCGATATGAACTTACAAATTTTCAAAGTAGGGCAAAATAAGAATTTGCATTACCTCGCTTGGATTTATTTTCTTAAAATGTGGAAAGCACTTCTGTACAGAACCCACTAAATTTAAATTTGGCCAAAATGGCAAAAAATGTCGGCTGTGTTGTTAATTTATTGATCTTCACTCTTCTGTTTATTACTTTGGTATATTTTTAACATGAACTTTTTTATTTAGGATTTGGCCTTTATTTTAATGTCAAGTAATAAATAAGTGCAGTTTTGTCAAGGAAGTTGTTAAAGAAGGCAAGTACAGTAGTATCCGAGTATATGTCCCGTTTGGAAGCAAAAAAAAATTTTCTTAAGTTATGGCTTATGCATACACTTGTTTATTTCTTTCAAGACGATGCTATGACTGATCATTTGAGTTAGTAAACCTGTTGCTTCTAGTCAGCTAGCAACTTTTGGTGTAACTCAAATTTTCAAGTGATTTTTTGTTTTTTCTTAGAAATTTAGTTTGAAATTAATTAACCGTGAGTTTTAAGAAAGCTAATAGAAGAGTCAAGCAGTCAAGAAAATTGTTAAGATCACCATGGATGTAAAAAAAGAGAGAATTGTAGAAAAGTATGAAGATGGCATAAGTATCTGAGATTTAGCTATTGCCTACCCTATGTCGAGTGTCTACAACTGTAGAAAAGATAAGGAATCTGTTAAATAGGTTAACATTGCTAAGGAGGGAAAAAGATTACCAAACAAATGTCAGAGACATTAGAGCATGTTGAAAAATTGCTTTTCTTTAGGATAGCAGAAAAATATTTATTTACAACATTGATTTCGTTCACTGCATTTGTATTTTAGTATTGAAGTGTTATTATAATAACAATAAAAAACTGATTATTTTCCCTCTGTTGCTTATTGAAAAAGTTTGGTATATGTCTAAAGATAAGGAAAGGGTTAGACGTATACCGAGGTACCACTGGACTTAATAGAATGGCATTAAGCAATTGAAAAGTCATTAAGTTAATTTAATGATTCATTTAGTATCTTATGCACTAAACTATAAAATGGTCAACAATGTTATAGATCTTGGAATTAATATGTGTATTCAGTCCATCAAATTGAGCCCACAGTCTCTAAATGCCAGTAGTTCAAAAGTGAGATAAGAAAAAGGTTTTAGTTAACAACATATTTGAAATTTTGTTAGGCTGTAAATAAAATATAGAAGTTAACCAGTAAAATAAACTATAGATGCTTAAATTCTTTAAAGCTGTCAGACACTTAAGTTATGTTAATTTTATGTTTGATAATTTGTAATAAACAGTTTTTAGTTTAAAAAAAAAGTGCTAATCCCAGAGCGCATACAAAAAGAAAATTATGCATAATCGCCTCTTTGCAAAAATGCCTACACTCTAATTACAAAAGTTAAAGCTTTAAAAACTAATCAAAAATGCATAATATTTGAATGGTAGTGTAGGTTTTAAATCATGTTTCTCGCATTAAAATTAAATAACATGTTCTTCTGAAAACAACCTTCTTTTTATTAAGTTTCTTGTTAAATTCTTTTGAAATTTCAAAACTTAATTTGGATTTGTAACTACAATTTGTATGGTAGCTTTGTCACATTAGCTCTTAATAAACAAAAACCTGAAAGGTTGCTAACAGGTTCTCTGTAGAAGTAAACCTACAATGTGCTTATTATAATACCCTTTTTAAAAAAGTATTTTAATGTCTATGTAATATTTTATTAAGAGATTCTATTTTTTACCTTTCAAAAATTTTTTTAATTTTCAACATGTCGTTTTAAGAGAAATATGTACTACTAATATGTTGATGAATTTTTACAGAAGCTAAGAAGGAAGAAAAGAAAGAGGAAAGTGAAGAGTCAGATGAAGATATGGGTTTTGGTAAGTGTTGTGTAATTGATTATTTTGAATTATTGCCATTAATTTGAGTTTGCAGTTATTGCAATAAGGATATTGAAACAGAGGTTTAAAAATTAAAGTGGGGCATACATAAAATAAACAATATAGGTAATCTTGTAGCAGGTACATTCATGTTAAAGTAGAAATTAAACACAAAAACTAGTAGTTATCAAATTATATAATTATGTATAAAATAACTTTTCATGAGCTATATTAAATTTTAAAAAAGTAGGTTTTGCTTTTTTATTCTGATATGGTCCATCTGTTTTATATCTTGCAGCTTTCATTTGTCATTTTGTGGTGTAGTTAATTGTCTCGGATCTAATTCGCATTATATAATGACTCTTATAAATCAATATATTGCATTTATTTTCCTTTCATAATTTTCAACTTGCTGTCAATATATTATATATTGTATATATATATATTGTCTTGTGATAAATCATTTGTTTAAGTTTCTGTATAAGTTCAAGCCACAACAGATCTAGGGTAATCTAGATATCTGTTTTTGACAAAAGTTGAATTGTATAATTTGCATACTCATTAAAATGGCAAAAATAAATAAGAATTTTTACTAAATTATTCATTACTGAATGTTATGAATGTTAGTTGTCCAGACATCTGAAATTTAGAATTTATACATTTTAAAAGCGAACACTTTAAAATCTGCAGACATTTCTGATTTATCTCATTCATTCTGCTTTATATGGTTATGATAGAATTAAATTAAAACTCCTCTGTTATATCTCTTAACATAGTTTTATATTTTTCTTTGACTTTGATTTCTATTATTTTTGCGTTATGTTAAGTAAATTTTAAATAAGCACTTATCTATGGTTCAGAAACAATCCATTTTACATTATAATTCCTATGGAGAAAATAATTTTAGTTTACAAATGATGAACAACCTAATTCATGACGCAAAATTTTGCTGTACATTAAAACTGCACTATAGACTGTCTTATCTTCCTTCTACTGTATTGTAATTGGTGGTATTTGAGAATGATGAAAATCTATTGCTATAGAATATGTCAGTTCTTTCATTAATGGTTTAGTTGCAAGTAAAACAAGAGCAAAAACACTTATTTCCCCTTATATTTATGAAACAGGATGAGAAGGTGTTCCAGCTAAAGTTAAGTTAGAAATAATGAGATTAATATGTATATTTCTAGGAGAAATAGTTTGAAATTTATAGATTATCCTGTAATTTTATTTAAAGTAGTTCATTAAACTGAATTTTTTTTCCCTCTTAGGACTTTTCGATTAACTTCATGCGTGTGGAATAATGGTATGTTTAAACTGTTTCCTTATGTGATACATTCGCTATATGAACATCTCTGTGCAGATAGTACAAATGGAGTCTTATAGAAAAATAAAGGAATGAGCTATTTCATCAAGATAAACCATGTTTATTACATTAGCATTTTAGACTATGGAAGTGAAATTGTTTTGCAATATTTGGAATAGTAAAACATTTTATGTTATTTCAATTTAGATTTCCTTCAGGGTGTAACATTGTTATTTGTTGATTTTAGAAATAAAATTTTAATTCCTGACATTTTTATTCATTTTTATAGAAATTCTAAACTTTTTCACAAACAGTTTGAGTAATAGTGATGATTAAAAAAAGCTGAAATCGTGTACATCCAAGTAAACGTGCAAAAGATCTTAGTTCTTCCTCCCTGCAGTATGCTTGTAACCTGAGTTACAACTTTTATTTGAATAAACCTTTTACTTACAGTTGCAAATTGATCATAGATATTAACATAATTAAGAAATTTATAGAATAGCTTTTGGTTTTAATATTTAGCTTCTACCACATATTGCATAATTTAAGAAACTGATTACACTTCAATTTAAGGTTTAAATAAAAATTTGCAGTTTATTGCTCATTCAAACACAACATGCAAGAATTAGTTTTAGTACAGAACTAAAATCAATGAATATTTATAGTTGATTGATATTATGAAATGTTCTGAAATATAAGCATGTGAATCTTAATTTCAAAATATAATTCCATATTTCTGTTTGTCAATATACAGTATACTGACTGATTTAAAGCTGACACTTATTTATTCGTCTAATTTTTTAAAGAAATATCTTTTATCAGCTAAGTAACTGATGATGAAAATGTATTTTGAGCAGCAGTATTTGTGAGAGAGTTTAAAGCTGATAAACAGGTGCTGAACTACTGCTTCGTTTTGAACCAGGATACAATGGATACTGTTTTCTTATATTTTATTGAGCAGTCATAGAGAACTAAATACCTTTAAAAAAATTAATGCACTTGCATTAAAAGAGATAAACATTCATTAGTTCTAATAGTTTAAAAAAATATTCGTGTAGTTTTTAAGTTGCTGATTCCAGTTAATGAGATTAAATATGATGAGATTTCTTTTAATGAAAATCAACAATAATGAAGTATAAGATGAAAGCATCTTTCTACCCGATATGCTTCACTCGAATATCTAAATTATTAAAAAAAAATGCTACGATATCGATAAACTGCCTTTGCAGCCTTGTGTGTTTAAATCGTAGTTAAAGACAACTATCCCCACGAGGAAAAATTCATGTGTTAGATTCTTGATGCGACTAGCAACAATCCATAATTTCCGACCACTGATTTTATTCTCTGATGATGCCAGCTTAAAATGCACAATAGATACATATGACCACACCAAAGTTCCTTGAAAACTCTGTGTCAACATTTGGGCAACATTCTGCAGTAATTATGTGTCTGTCCAAATGCCTTAACAGTGCAATATATCTTGGTTTCTTGAAGCACATCTTCCTGGATTTGGTATACCATCTGTTGGTTTTTCTTCCAATCGTTGTTACGTTTTTTTTTTTTGGTTGCGCGGTGCCCGGACTTGGTCTTTTGGTTTTTTTTTTTTTTTTATTATTTGCTAGTTTAAATTTTTTCTTGGATTTAGTGTTAGTTTTGCTGGGATACAGTCGGGTTGCTGGGTGACCGTTTGTTGTGAAACGGGCCGGTCCTGCTATGTCATTGTGGCCAGCGTATGCTGGCTAGGTGGACTGGGGCTGCGTCCCTTTTCAATCAACCAACCATCAATGTGCAACAAACTCAGGAGGACTGTGTAAGTTTCCTTCTAAAACACACTTAGAAAAATGTTATGTTAAAGAAGTGATAAAAAGACTTGAATAAATTGATAACAGTAATAAATACATAAAGAAAATGCATCAGTTTCTAAGACAGTGCTAACCCAAAGAAAAATATGAGAATGAGTACAATAGTTTCTCCAGCTTTCCTAACGTTCTTAGTTCTAGAATTATTGATTTAATTGGTTTCATATGAGAAGCCATTTATAAGTATACAAAATCATAAATTGGTTAAAAATCATAACATTATTATTCACTTTAGTAAATAGTAAGTCACCCAACCAAGATAGTGGTTAGTGACGCCAGCTGCAATACCAAAGGGCCCGAGTTCGAATCCCAGAGAAGGCATGGGTGTTTGTAAACATATAATGTCTGTGCAGTTTGGGGGGGGGCACTCTAAATATGCAGTGAGCCAGAAATGTTCAATGTCAATTTGATCAAAACCGATGTTTCATTTGTCACCACACGAAAAGTATTGATTGAAAAGGAAATTCCTTTTATAACTTTTAATATTTTAAGGTAAACAATACTTTACCGAATTTGAAACTTCATAACATAGTTTTTTATTTATGATTATTAACACTTATACCTAGAAGCGGGTCAATTTGACCCTAAGCAATGTTTATGCCTAAATGATGAAAAAAAGGATATATTTTCTCGGAAGTAACTGTAAAGTATATCTGCCTCACCCTCTAATTCTTCAAATGGACTGCACCAGGAGGGGGAATAGTGTGGTTTTCACTCAAGGTTCGAAACATGAACTGCATTCAAATACAGTGGAAAATTACAACGAATATTTCAAAAAACTTTTTGAAGTCGCTTCTATTCTATATTTAGTATAAGGAGATACGATGTCATTCAGGACTGTTCAACACACTTCGGGAAGCTTTGGAATATTTACAATAATTATCTGAAAGTGACTCTGATGATAATGATGATAGATATTGAAGCATATAAAGAAATGCACTGAAGATGAAGCTCATCAACAGATTCATGATAATGAATGGAATATAGCAGTAGAAAAAATGTATGCTTTATAGCAATTTTGTATGTACATGGTGGATATTGTGCAAAAGGACTTGATTCCAAATTTATTCAAATTCCAATTCAAGTTCTGGTTATCTGCAGATATCGCAGATGTAGATGTTGACTTAAAATATCTAATAAATGGATTCCCGTATCTTGGAAAAGATAACCAAAGTTCATCCAATGTTTCTTTTTCAGAACATGTAGTACTGTGACTATTAAGTCCACATTAAAAGTTAGAAATGTCACTGCAAATAACTTTTTCACAACACTGAAGCTTGCTGAGACATTGAAATCCAAAAACACCAGCCTTGTAAGAACTGTAAAATGCTGAAGAAGAGAAATACTAGTCTCTGTAAAAATGTCAAAATTTGCAGTTCATGCAACTATGGTACCTATAAATAAAGACATCTGTTTATCAAGCAAAAAATGGTAAAAGCATCTTGTTGCTAAGAAGCTGTAGAAATTATAGATAGTCCCAAAAAAATGACCTGATACATCTGCTTACTACAACGCAACTAAATTCAGCGTGGACATGATTGACCAAATCACAATGAATGTCAAATCTCCTTCACGTAGGAGGCCAATGCAGGTTTTTTTACAATATTTTGAACCTGTTGCAATCTGCCTGGGTACGAAACATATATTTTATATGAAGCATATCTAGAAAATCTATTAGTAGATGGCAATTCATTCAAGACTTAGTTGAAGAACTGACAGAAAAAGGTAACATATATGGATGTATAGCAACCACTACAAGCAACAGAAAACCACAATTAACAAGTTGAGCATAAACCAGTCCGATGCTACAGTTCAAAATGTGAAAATAAAACACAAACTATTTCTTCAAAATGAAAAGCATCTATTTATGATAAATGTATCAAACTTATCACTAAATTTTGTGCATAATGCTTACAATAAATTGGATTATTAAAAATCTGTAAAATTTTGTCAAAACTTATTTAAATGATACTGTTTTCCCATCAAAATTAGAAGAATTATGTTTTATTTTGTTTAAAAGACATGTCATTATTCTTCATAAAATTTTAAATAATGATTTTTCTAAAATTTTAGGTAATTTCCATTGATTTATCTAAAAATGTAATGTAAATTCTGAGAAATATTGATTGTTACATAAAAATAAAATGTTTTAGTTAACTAAAGTAATCACTTGTGAATATTTTGTGTCTAGGGTCAAATTGACCCACACCATGGTTCTAGGTATATTGAAAGTACTGCGGTTCCAGTGTTAAAAACTGAAGTAACTTACTGTCCCCCCCCCCAAAAAAAAAGGAAAATGGTTGTGCTGCTTGTCGAAACCAACAAATTTTTATGTACATGATTTTTGAAGAACTATTAGCTCAAAGTTACCGTAGTTTAGAGCATTCTTAAATTCAGTAGTGCCTTTTATTAAAGTAATTGTTCTAATACACAAGTACTCAAATTTGAAGAGAAAAAATTTTGACTTGCAAAAGTAATTAGAATTAAGAAACATCATATATATGTTATTAGGCGCAATGATTACTGAAACTGAGCAAAACAAAATTATTACTTTGACTATCTGCACTCTCAGTTTCAACCATTTGGTAGAATTGTCACCTTTCTGGTGTACTTTCCAGTACACGTGACATGATTTATAGTCAAACCACCATATGCACATATCTCACAAGTTTTTGAGCACACATGAATTTACATGCTTTATATTTAATCATCATTTAGGTGAATAGTATCTACCAGTTGTAAATATATATATATATATATATCAGCAATATAGATTTTTTTCCCAAACAAAATTTCTCGTTTCTTATAAAATGATTTTATTTTTATGAACAGAACAATGCATGGGACTTATAAAGACAAAAGTTTTTTCACCAATTTACAATGTTCCCAATAAGTTGATGACTTTTTGTGGAGATACAGATAATCAGAAATTACCCAAACTTGTAAGCAAAATTTGGGACTGAATAGGAATACAGTGGTAGAGAGACAAAATAGGAATTTCAGAAACACAGATTTTGAATAGCAAGCTGAAATATTTAGAGAAATGGGATAGAAATGATATGTTAATTAATAAAATGATTAGCAACAAGTTTTTTTAAACATCCCTAGCTTGGATTTGCTCATATCTAATGAAAAACATGGTAATGATATGCATAATCAGCTTTCTGTTAATTCAAACAAATGGAATTTAGAACCCATACTTTTATAGAATATTTAAACAGAAATCAGCATCTGTTCAAATTTACTATTTTAACCCCTTCAATATTAGCACAAAGTATAAAAAATATGCACTGGTATTACGTGTCAACTTTATATGACTGCTTTCCAAAATATACTGAAAAAAAAAAATTGTGACTGTAAGGTGGTAAAAAGGATTGAAAGTTCTATGTTTCTGTTGATAAAACAATAATAAATATGCAAGTATAATATATTAGTTCCTAAAACAATGGCTAGCCCAAAGAAATATGGGAGAATGAGTACACCACTCTTTACACTTTCCTAATGTTCTCTGTTCTTGAATTATTCATTCAATTATTTTATTATGAAACAAGAAACATCATAAATCAGTTCGTTCACAACTCAATAAAACCCTACCATTGTTATTCAGTTTAGTAAATAACAATGATATAATCACCATTAACTTAAAAAACAGTTACTTTTGATGTAAAGATTACAACAAAATTCAAATCATGATTTATGTACAAATTTATATTTGCTAGCCAAAAAATATACATCTTTAAAAAAAAAAAAAAATATGTGATACAATATGCAACACGAAGAAGCATAAGCTAATAATCTGAACTTTTTTCCTGTTGTGGAGATGCTTATCACTCATCTTGACCAGTAGTTAATAATCTTAATGCCTTCTGCAGACTTGCAATTGCTGTTGGTACATCTTCATACTGTAGAGCACTACCAGCCCATTTACAATACTTCTGAGCCTTCTGGTAATCTTCAGGTCTCAAATTTACACCTCCTGAATTCAATTTAAAAAAATAGCTGTTGAAATATTATAAATACAATTTTCTTAAGAATTCAAACTCATGCATGTGATATTTACAAGACTAAAAAAATGCATTTCATTTTGAAGTCTTAAATTTTCATTAGCAAAGAGAGAAATTTTCCTCCGTTATTCTAAAAATTTTGTCTCCTAAATTATAGCACATGATGCAACTGCACAGGTTGCATCAGACCTGCTAGTGACACACAAAATCATTACATAATTAATCTTAATCAGTGCAACACTCATCTGATGAGGAATTTGAAAAATGAGTTAAAATGCCAAGGCAAGACCAAATGTGCCTAAGACAAGAATTACTAGATCTTACATTCAGTACTGAAACTTGATCCATTTTCTTCACTTTATTAAATCAGCTGCTGACTTTATTTTGCATTAAGCCAAGGCTTCTTAAACTTTTTTCAATTGTAACCCCTTTATCACTTAAAATTGTTTGCCTAAAAACAATTTTAAGTATTATTAAAAAGCTGGGAAAATAGTAAGAACAGCTTATAAAAATTTAAATACAGTAAGTCAAATAGCAGCTTTTCCAAACTGCTTGTAATGCACAGAATGGAATGGTGATTTACATATTTTATAAATAATATTTCACTACATGGAACAGGAGCATTATATATTTTTCATAATAAAAATAAAATTGAGTTAAACAGTGTGTGTATTATCTTCAAGAAACAATATTATAATTTAAATTAAATAAATCATGACTTCAGCTAAATAATAAATAAAAAAAAGAAGCAATGATGGATGTAATGGATTATTTAATTTATGCACAACACAGTAAGGCTATCTGTTTGATCTTCATCCTAATTTTGACGAAAAGATCCCATGCTGGAATTCAAAGATCTACTGCTCTTCTTCCTGTGCCACAACCCTTCCAATGGGAATTCTGTATCAATAGATTTAAGTCCCCCACATCACAAAGACACTAGGATCATTTAAAACTATGCCTTCTACATGATTCAACAATAAGCACAATGGTATGCGCAGCATGGAGATATGAATAAAAGGAGGGGTCAACCCCACACTATGAAGCACTGCTCTCAGGCTTTGGTCTCCTGATGGGGTGTGTTTTTTTGTTTACATCTAGAGCTTCCTTGACAGCACTTTGATAGTATTTCCATACAAATTGAAAAGCGGGACACTTCCGCATAAAAGAAACATTCATTGTTGGATGGTTAATAGAAATTTGTTTAGTTTAGTGACATTTACACATCTCGGTTTTTTTTTTTTTTTTTTTTTTTTTTAAAACAGCGATTTTCAGGTACCTTTAAAATTGTATACGTCTTTTAATACCCTTGATAAAGTACTCACTTTTATTTTATGTTCTAAAAACCAAAATGTTTTAAATGAAATACATGTTTTGTCATCCAGATATCATCTTATTTTTATATAACTGAAAAATAATCACTTTGGGTTAACTAAAAAATGATGTTCTGTCTCTCTTTTTTAAAACTTTATTTAACAACATGTTTAATTGATAACTAAATACAAAATTATGAATGAAAAATCTTTGTTATTTAATACAAATACTTGAGTAGTGCTCTACTATTATCGAAACAGTTTCAAGACATGAAAAAGTTTTATTAATTGGTATATCAATATACTTTGTACATTGTTTACCTTCTGGATTACTAATTAAATTTCAGGTAACTGAATTTTGATCAATTAATTGTTTTAACTGTTTTAAAAACTGAAGCAATATTATGCTGAGTAAGGCAGTCAAGATTACGATCTGATGATAGTGAAGTTAATGTTTAAATGTGAAATGAATAGTCATTAGTTAGTATATTATCAGAGAACTATTAAACCGGGTAAAATTGCTAAAAGAGGTATTGAATCTGCCAAAATATATTTACTAGAAAATTTGAATTTGATAATGAATGTATCCTAAAACATGTTTTAAGTCAAAAGTTTGAAATTTGATGGCTAGATGTAAATATAAAATCATGCATGTTAAAATATTAGTAATTAGGCACATACGTCAGGTTTTTATTAACCCTTTCGTGGGCCATTTATTTCTCTTTTGAATTTCTTCTGGTTTTTTACGCTTTATTATCAATTAAACAATAGCATTTAAGGAAATATATTTTATTTTGCCAATTTTTTCGTTTAAGGGGTGGGAAGTATACTTCCAACGAGACCTAGACCTTTTAGGGTCATAGAGAAAATTCAATTTCATGACGATTATTTGGCATGAAAAGATGAGAAACATGTTACAATGCACAAGGGTACATCACATTCTGCACACATATAGCAGGTTCTCTTTTCTTGGGCCTTTTTGCTACATTTCCTACATCCTCTATGATTGGAAACCATCTTTGACGTATGATTTCCCACACTGGCTAAATGTACATCAACCGGAAGTGCACACGTTTTTGCTTAGAAGCTAGCAGGATGGCCTTTTCTTTTTCTTCAGGAATATCCGTCTATTAGATGACAAGCTAATGCTATACGGAATGTTAGCTGGTCTAAACTTCTGTTTCTCTTGTTTGCTTGCCACAGTATAAAACTATTTATGATGTCAAAATCAATAAGAAAATAAAAAATATGATACCACCATTTTACAGATCTTCCTATTTGGTATCTTTCTTTTCTTTGATCGAAATGATCAACTCCTCCCATGATATCGTTATATACAGCAACAGCCTTAGGGCACGGTACTTCTGTTTTAGTATCATCCTTTTTTGTCTGATTTACAGATCTAATAATCACAGGATTATGTGCAGTAGTCAACAAAGTAACAGTTTCACTGTTAAGCCTTTTATTTACTATTCAAATTAGATAATTACTGGCACAAAATTAGCAGAAATGTAAGAAATAAGTAAATACAGTTACAATAAAAGCAATATTTTCTTTATCTCTTATAAACATACTATTTTTGAACTAAATATTCTATTTTTTCCAACATACATATTGCACGTGGCTTTTATACATGATGCAATAGCATTTTCACTTTTCGCCCATTATTTATTATTCAATATTAGATAGTTACTGTAAAAATATACAAAATCAGACAACATTATTGCAATAAAAACAGTGTTTTGCTTTTATTTGTAATAGAATCGTATTGCAGTGCAAATGTCAAATCAAAGCAGGTGTCTCAGTGGAACAGATCTCGCACAGTGCGTTCGAACTTTCAAAACAAATCGATTAATATAGATTGCAGCACAATACTGAAGTGGGAATTAGTGTTCCCAACGTTATAATAGCAAAGCTAATATATTATAGTGGGTTTTGCTATTCTCACAGGTGTATTTCCCAGGATCATGTAGGTGGGAAGTAATCTTCCCAAGGCCCACGAAAGGGTTTTAAATAAGGTAAGGCATACAAGGGCTGTCTGCATAAAGGGTGAGATGTCATCGTGGAAAAATTTCGGAGGAAAATTGACTTTGAGTGGGTATTAAAAATAATGCATGCAATTTTCATTCAAATTATATTTATACATATTTCTTAATGTAAAAAATTCTGGTATATGCTAAATTATTGTAAATTACTTTACTCAGAAAAGATAGTCAATGCACAGAAATTAAATATTTGCATATGCTGAAATGAAAACATATTGAATATAAATGAGTATTTATAAATATGCTTGCAAAAAGCATGTATCTGCCTTTAACAAAATAAGTAAATATTTATTAAATTATTTATAAATGTATTTAAAAATCAAGGATTTATTCATTCATAAACTCCTGTGAAGAAATTTAGTTATTAAATATGCCTAAATTTATGATGATTATAAATATTATCTAAATGTATAATAAACTTAACATTTAATTGTAAACATTAATTGAAATTCTGTTGCCATATATGTTTATAAAACTATTTAAGTTAGAATTGTTCATACTGGAAAGCCATCTGTTAAAAGGTATTGCAAAGCAAATTCTATGAGATGTGTACTTAAGGAAGTAGTAAAGAAAAGTTTTTAAAATATGTATTGTTGAAATTAAGGGTAAAAAAATCTGGTAAGTATTAAAAGAATTATTTTCTTATATTTTATAACAACTCAGTTGCAAGTTTAAAATAATATTTAAAAAAAAAAAAAAGAGAGAGAATCTTTTTCATTATTATTATCTTTCAGAAATAGTCATAGAAAGTTAAGTACATGGAAATCAGCACCAATATTTAACATACGAGGGGAGACTACAAAATAACGGAATTAATTTTTTTATTTTCTATTTTACATTTTTATTGAACTCTACATTAGTCCCCGTCAAAATATTGCCCATGTGAATTAATGCTTTTGCCACTGCTGAAAACAGTGCTGGAACTCTTGAGGCAGACTACTGTTCAAAGCCATCAGCATGTTTTCTTTTACTTCATCCACATCACTGAATCACTTTCCTTTCAGACTTTTTTTCATCTGCGGAAACAAAAAAAAGTCTGACAGAGCCAGATCAGATGAGTAGGGCGGATGAGGCATAAGCACCATGTTTTTGTTTGTCAAAAACTGTCGAACTGTCAAAGCTGCATGGACTTGAGCATTGTCACTGTGAAGCAAACAGTTCCCATTTTTCTACATTTCAGGCTGTTTTCTTCACACACTCTCTTGTAATCTTCGTAATAAATCCAGGTAAGAATGTTGCTTCACTATTTGTGGACAATGCCATTCACATCAAAAAACAAATCAACATTGTTTTCACATTCGATCACACTTGACATGATTTCTTGGGTCGTGGTGAATTTTAACTTTTCCACTGGCTCAATGCTTGCTTTGATTCTGGGTCATACCCATAGCACCAAGACTCATCCCTAGTCACAATTCTTTTAAGAAAATTTGGATCATTCTGAACTTCACTCTTCAAGTTGCGGCACACATTCACACGACTTTCTCTTTGGTCATCTCTGAGGAAGCGGGGAACAAATTTTGCAAACACCCATCTCATGTGCAAAACTTCGGTAAAAATTCGCTGGATTGTGCTCCATGACATGTTTGTTTCCTAAGAAAGTTGATCAATGGTCTTTCGACGATCTTCATCAACTGCATGTTTTATTTTGACAATGTTTTTGTTATTTCTTCCTGTCGAAGAATGCCCGGGGTGTGGCATGTCTTCAGTTGACATGTTGCCGGATTTGATACAGGAAAAATCACTCATAAACCTGCGATTTTCCTAAAGCATCATCATTAAAGGCTTGCTAAAGCATCGCAACAGTTTCGGCTGCAGTTTTCCCTAACGAAAAACAGAATTTCACACACACTCTTTGTTCCTTGTAGTCGGGCATCTCACTAATCGCCAAAGAATTGAAACAGGGACGTGCACAACAGAGCACCACAAAGAAAACACTTAACTCAGACTTGCGCCAGCTCAATTAGTCACAGGAGACCGCCAACTAACACCACCTAACAGCACAACTCGTAACTACAACGCGTGCGCATGCAACAGGTTGGTTGCAGTTATTTTTTGGACCCTCCTCGTATTTCACTATTAAAATAAAAGGTGCCCTATAATAGAAAAGAAATAATGTGTAATTTTAATATTAATAATACAATAAACTTTAATCTTAATTTTTGTAATCCTTAACTGAATAAAATCAAATTACCTTATAATTTGTTGCTAACATAATTAATGAAAACTTGTGAAAATATTTCAATCAAATTAACAGTTCTGGAAAAAGTATAGCATTTAATTCCATTCTGAATGAAATGTTGTTTAAAAATGCATTCTTTTCACATACTTAGGACTAAAAAATATTGTAGAAAAAGAAAATATATATATTTATATGTATATTTATGACATAATTACAAAATGTTTACATCAGATCATGTCAAAATCCATTGATCTTAATGATAAGACACTGAATGTTTTGATCTCCATGAAGAGATCGCCACTGCTTCAAAGCAGTTAATCGGGAAAACCAGTTAGTGCCTCTCCTCTTACTTCCTACGTCCATGGTGCAGTTAGCCTCTTCATCCAGGGCAAAACAATGAAATAAATTTTATAAAAGTTAAACAAAATATAAACGCATCTCCAAAAAATATACCATTAAATTCAAAAGCACATGGATATTACAATGGTATGGTTGCCAGCCTTTGAAATATAAAAAACTGGATTATTCTTATGCAAAAACGTCCCTGAAATTCCTGGTGTTATTGCTGCATGGTGACAACATATCAGAAGAATTCCAAACTGATAAATTCATGTTTCAGATTACTAAACTATTTATGATGTGATTCTGATGTAAAATATATAATATTTAACTATATATTCTTTGGCAATTTCATTTTATAATTTTCTGCTAAGAAAATCCTGAGTAGGGAAGGAAAGCTTTTAATTAACGAAGTACTTTTAAATGCAATGAAAATAAAATAAATAATTAATGTACTTATTGTATGGATCAACCTAGTAATGTACTATTTATCAATGTAAAAACAAACTTAAATACAGATGTTAACTGACAAAAAGTGTTTGAATCTTCATAAAAAGTCCTACAAATGTTTAAAGAAAATTAAGACAATTCAGATGAAACAAAATTTAATAAAAAAAAAATTCTGCTAAAAAATCACTGAAGAATGGGAATTTGAAAATTTAAGTTTCAATAATTTAAATATTTCAATTATTGCTGCTAAACATTTTCCTTCAGGGAAATGTGATGAAAAATTGGGAGAGTATTCACCTATGCAATAATAAAATTGTACAAGTTTTTCAGCATTAATTATGCATCTAATTTTCTTTTTTTTAATTCAAAATTTAAATATATTGATTTAGTCATTAAAATTCTTGATTAGTACAGCTTTGAAATCTTTGGCACCAGCTGAAGTCTTTTCTGTAGAGGTTGACAATGTAGTATTTTACAGTACATATTGCCAGAAAAGACCAGTTTTATCAGCATTATAAATTTGTCCTGGAGATAACGCTTCATTATTGATCAGTTCAATGAATTCATCTGCAAGTAGTTCAGCAGCTTCAGGATAAGATGAAGCCATTTCACCTGAAATTTTTAACTACATTATACACCAAGGAGATTTTAAAATTTCGTTAACATGTTATTTCGTTAATCTGTTGAATATGTGCACTCTGTTTTTAAGTTCATTTCTTCATGAAATATTTTGACTTGAGCCATCAGCACTGGCCCCATCAATGGCACACCCTCACTGCATCTCTCTTTGACGATTCAGTCATCACTGTGTTATGATCGTCATTTTAACACAGGGAGTAATTTTTCTGTTATTCATTGCGAGTGGGGTGTAGGAATCCACAAAAAATTCATAAAGTTCCTTTTTCTGTTATGTCATATACAGTTGATTGTCCAATGCCATACTCCTCACATAATTTTGAAACTGATATATGTATATCCATTTTTTGCAGAAATTCTACTTTTTTTTTTTAAACGGACATCGAAACGTGCTTTCGCTTTACAGATTCGGTTGCAACTCCAGAATTAGAAACTGTTTTTGACATAATCGAAAGTTCAAACTTTAGTTTTCATACAATTGCCATAAATAAAGTTATGGAACAGCATGATCTTCTATAGTAACTGAAATTCTTTGGAATTAGTAAAGTAAAATTTCAGCCTAGCTTAACAGTATCCACTATACATTACTGGCATGAGATTGGTGACGAGAGACAAAATGTTCCATTAAATTTTGTATTGCTTCTATCGCGCACTGAGACAATTAAGCTTGAATTGTATTAATTCAGTTATTTATTATACTTATGCCTAATTCTTGCACATGCTTAAGGCTTATCTGAGCCCTGCTGAATAAATTTCCACATATACTTAAGCTTACTAAGGGCTGGTGTTAGAAATTTTGCCAGTCTGTGGGTCCTAAATCCTGTTACCAGGTGCTCAAATTCTAAGCTTTTGCCACACCTTAATTTTGGGTCCCAGTGCTTTCCCTAAATTCTAAAAATTTTATCATCCCTTATTTTGCTACTTGGTGCTTTTCTAAATTCCAAAAATTTTGTCTTCCCTAATTCTGCCGTGCAGTGTGGCCATAGCCTTATGAGCTCTGATACCATTATAGGTTTATGTGAATTAAAAATCAGTTATTCTTAATTCAAATGGTACTAAATGAAATCTTTTGGCCTATGAGTATCATTAAAATGTATTTTTAGTATATGGAAAGAAATTTTTGTTCAATTTTTCCTCTCAACATTTAGCGCATTTAACTTAAATCTGTAATCAACACCAAACGTAATATATATATATATATAAATTGTTTAGGCATCACCGCATAAGTCATTACTTGAATTGTCACGTGATGATAAACATACAATGATGAAAACAAAATATAATAAATAATGATTCATCAAGTTGGCATCAGGAATATGAAATATTATTTGTAAAATCAACAATATTTCTATGTCGAATGTTTCAGTTTGATATGTATGCCAAGCAGATATATAGCTACGGAGCCAAATTATTGATCACACAAATTTATGCTAAAATGATTGTTTTTTCAATAACAATGTATTTTATTTCGTGACGAAGTGAAATTAAGAATCAGGATTCTACCATGTTTTCGTATTGGGGGGGGGGGAATCAAATGTACATGCGTAAAGCATCAAAAAAATTCATAAAATATTTTTTGTTGAATGTCTGGATTTTAGATCATTCCAGATATTGGACATCCGGATCTTGGATGTTGTACTCTATATATGTCCCCAAAGTCATTTTTAATTTCATTTTAATCCATAATTTACAATGATTATATAAAAGAAAATTCCTAAAGCAGTCTCCAAAAATCCTGTTAAGAAAGCAATGGAAAATCTTTTCAATTTAACTCTTTTGATGCAGGACATAAAATATATACCAGTGTATAAAAAACAGATTAGTTTTCTCGCTTAATTCTATGGGAAATCCCATGGAAGACATGAAAATCAAAATAGAGGTATAGTATTTTATACTTAAAGGATGAAGAAACACAAACTAGCACAAAAATGAATAGTATGCATAACAGTGTTAATCAAGCAAGGAAATGCTTCCTATAAAAAAGATGGTATTGGTACAAATGATTGTCAGCTCAAAAGGAAAACAAATAGATGTCCCTTAGTAAGGGATGTGATCTCTCTTAACTGTGTTGATTGTATGGGATTATTGAGCATCAAATGATCTTATGTAATCCAAAAAATCTCTTATGCAATCTTTACCTTCCGTCAGTGAACCTTTTGAAATGTTGTCTATTGATACTGTTGGTGATTTAAATTATTATAATTCTACTAAAAAGTATGTTCACATTATTATCAATCATGCTACTCATTATATTTGGACTTTTGCTTCTAAAAGTGTCACTACTGATATAAATTGTTTAAAGCAAATTTTTCAAATTCAAGAACCAAAGAAAACTGTAAGTGATAGAAATGCTGCTTTTACCACTTCAAAATTTAAGCACCTTTTTAAGAAATCACTATGTAAAACAATTATTAACTACTACTAATAAACCTGTAATGATTAAGATACAATAACACACTGAACAAATATTAATTTAGAAGTCAAATAACAAAAATCAGCGTTATATTTTCAAATTTTCACAGGACTAGTTTCGATGGTTTTACCGAACCACCATCCTCAGCTGCAAAAGTGCAAATGAAGGAGATCAGATATAATGATTAGATAAGATAAGATAAGATAAGAAAGCCTGGACAGCAGACAAGCTACTGGCGCCATCTGTTGATGAAACCAGAACTAAAACATAATTTCTTTAAAGGCTGAAGGCACAGATGGATTAAAATTAAGGTCGTTAACTAGAGCATAAAGATTTTTTTGAAAGTGAAATGCTTCTAGAAAATCCAGTTCACCAATGGAAGATGTTTTTTGAATAATTTTGGCAGCAGAAAAATTGAAAGAGTGATTTTCGGACCAACAATGCAACAGAAGACTTCTGTGTTTCCTTTTTTCTAACATATGCCTCATGTTCCTTAACCCGAAATTTTAAGGCTCTCTTAGTTTGGTCAATGTAAATTAAACCACACTGGCAAGGAATCCTGTAAATACCTCAGGAATTCATATCCGGAATGAGGTCCCTGAGTATGGAACTCTGAATTTTATTGATAGGAGAATAAACAACCCGAAAGTTAAATTTCTGTAAAATACATGCAACTTTATAGCTAATTGATGGAAAGAAGGGAATGACAACAGAATTTTTATAATCTCCTTAAACAAGAGTCTGCCTTTTGGTGTGTTGAGATGAGAATTTTTTAACTGCTTGATTAATAATGTTGGGTGAGAAGTCCCTGTCAATAGTTATTGCTTTTAAATAATTTAGTTCTTGATCGAGAGATAGTTTGGAGGAGCAAACTTGAAGAGCATGGAAAACATAGGAATAAAATGAAGCTAACTTTTGTTTAGTCCGGATGAGATGATTTGAAGTGTGGTGGAAGGCAAACCTTGTCTCTTGTCCAGGCTTTCTTATCTTATCTAATCATTACATCTGATCCCGTTCATTTTCGCTTTTGCAGCTGAGGATGGTGGCTCGGTAAAACTATCGAAACTAGTCCTGTGAAAATTTGAAAATATAACACTGATTTTTTATGTTTGACTTCTAAATTAAGACCTCTAATGATAAAGTTGAACAACTTGATCAAACAATTATAACTAAGCCTAAAATATAAATCAAATTCTTATCAAGGTAATATTGCGTGGACAAAACTGTTACCTCAGGTTAATCAAGAATAAATCCACATCCTATAACAAAATTCCCACCATCTCATTTAATGTATGGAAAATTACCTTAAGATCCTTTTTTTTTTTAGAATCAAGAAGTATACCCACCAGTCGAAGAAGCCAGAAAAATTGCCCAAAAAAAGGTCTGATAATTATCATAATGTAAATAAAAAAAGTTGTGACACCCACAACATAATTATGATAATTTATTTTTCCTGATTTTGACCTTTCCCAGTCTGGCTCCTTTCCTTCTTCCCAGACTTTTATCATTCAAAACTTGTTGTATACGTCTTCCATAGCCCAGAAGATGAGGAGTGCAAAAACTATAACACCACATTTATTTGAAAATCTGGATTCAGTACCAGATTCTGAATAAAAGAGAAACATATTTTTATTTTCTTTTTCGACAGGAGTTTTCACATTATGTGTATGATTTCTTGCATCCTCTCTTATTGAAAATACAAGAGGTGATAGCACATACCCACTGTACCCCTTAGAAACACTCCTAACACCCCCCTAAAATTGTATAGTTTTGTTTGTTAGGAGATTCAACTATGGTTAGGAAACTGACATGGGTTATTTCTATTTTCTTTGCCAGTCACAATCCTCTGACCATAGTTTAGCACAGGAGTGCTACTACACGCACACATTATTAATTTTTTTTTCTTTTTCTTTCTTCTTATTATAGGGTTATATTTAATTATATTTTTGCAAAATTTAAAAGACTTTAATTTTGAAAGATTTTTGAAGCAGAAAACTTTGATAATAATATGTAAGACATAACAAAATATGATGGCTGCTTTAACCCCTTCGCGCCGGGTAGCTCAAACGCGCGCTTACCACGGAGGCCGGCAGTGTCTTACGCGAGCGTCCGTCCAAGGCCAGGGGCTTTTTTGCTATTAAGCCTAAATCCATGAAATTTCCGAAGTATCAACACATTGTTTAATAATTCTCTATAGAGTATTTAAACGGCTTTATAGATATTTTTATATATACTTTAATTACCTTATTTTTTGTTTAAATGCATATTTTACACAATTTTTTTTTCATTACTCACCATTTTATGACTTTTAACATTATACATCCGAAAACTAAATATATTACTTAAAATTCTCTTTTCGTATGAAAAATTTGAAAACAGGGATCTACACGCAGTCCTACGTTACATTCCTTGCACTCGTAATAACCATTTGCCGTTTTGGAGGATTTTTCCGGGAATGTGAACAAACGAAGCATCGTCGACTCGTTTTCTTATCAGTCTCTTCTGAACAAAGTTTTGGAAAATGTCTTTCAGTTAATCTGAGCGGATTTAATGATTCTGCTGATCTTGGTGTGATATTAACATTGGTCCTTTTAGAGGAATACCGATAAATAATTTGATTAACTAAATTAAGCCGATAATTCAGGAGAGGATGATTTTTTTTACTTTTTTTGTTGAAAAGAGTATTGGCATTAAATACAGCCATATCCATGATATTGAAGAAAAGCTTCTTATACCATTTAAGAGTTTTTCTGAAAGATGGGTACTGAATAATGACGGAGCGGTAATTCCGAAAAATTTTCTATTGTGGATGACCATGGAGGAGTACTTGCTTTCGACGTACTCGGCATACATATGTCCGAAATGTCCTCATCATCATTAGATTCGCCAGATTCTTTATGATCAGAATATATCATAGTATCACTATCACTACTATCAGAATATGTTTCAGAGTCAATATCTGAAATATTTTGCATCATTTCTGCTATTTCATGCTCTGTTAAATATTTTCAACGCTTCGACATTGCAACGGTAAAAACAGAAGGAATTTACGTCTAACAAGATCTAATTATTTTCTAAAAACTGAACTGCAAACCGAAATACCCAACGCTTTAGCGAAAATAAAACTTCTCTACTTACAATAAACAACTACCACGTGCGAATTTAAAGAGACGTCATAAAGCACGCGATTCGGAAACATTTATTTCCCCTTTTGTTTATATAATCAAAAACACGTGTATGTGAGTCATGCTTCTCTCATTTCGAGTAGAAGGTCTAATGTACATGTATCTGAAACCATATGGACATACAGTGCCATCTTATGGCAGAAATTATAGTTTTTAAAATGTTCCAGGACACTGGCACAAATACGTGACAGTCGGGACTAAAAGGGAAGACGCTCTGGCACGCCTGCGTGTCGGCCGGGAAGTGAGTGTGTTCGTTGCTGGCACGTAGACGTGACAATCGGCGCGAAGGGGTTAAGAATAACTGGCGACCTCAAAATTAACTATTCTATAGATTTGGTGTTCTCTCCCTAAATTCATCTGTTCTCCCAAATTCAGGATCTTTCCATGTTACTTAACAACCTAAAATTAACCAATCATACCTTAGAGTACTTCCTGCATCCTACATAGTATAAATACTCTTGGCAAAACAACTATGTCATTCCTTTCCCTAACTTCTCTGTCAACAATGCGCTGCTTTACCTTGCTTAAATGGCTTAAGTTTTTTTTCTTAAAAAACCAATGTACATAGAAATTATCATATTTCATTAGAATTGGATAAATGTCTACTAAGATGGTTTTATATGTGTGAAAATATAAATTGGGACTTCTTCAAAATTCATTTGCGTTAGCATCATCTTTCCATCTTTCCACTCAGCCATCTGAGACTGCAAGCTACTCAAGGTACTAGATTCCTCCTACGCATTAAAATACGACATGTATGTATATTTATTAGGTAAAATATTTTTTTCAATTTGACCTATTAATGGATTACTTGCATCTGGAACGATACATGGTGAAAAAGAAAAGGGAGGAAAATATTTAGAATTCTTGCATTAGAAAACAATTGTGTTCTTTAGAAAGAAAGATTTCACCTACCAAATAAACTGAAATATAATTTTACCATAAAGAAATCTTACTGAGTTCTTTTTTTAATATTGATGCTTTCATAATTTTTATATTAATGCATAAGAGATTTCTGTAATATTTGTGTGTCTCATATTAGGATGCAATAATTTTGAAGATAATGATGCCAATCCCTATTATAATATATTTTAATTAGTAATGTATTTTTGGTAGTGAAATTTATACCTGAATTTGAATTATGAATTTCCTATGTTGCATAATAAACTGGTTGTTAAAATAATTCTGTGGCTTAAAATAATATTTAATGAAAGATAAATTTTTGAGAATTCATAGTACATATAAATGAACAACTTTATAAAGTTTTAATACATGAATATTTAAACAGACAACCAAAATGCAAAATTTCGAAAATAGATACCTGTATTTTCTGGTTGCGTATTAATTTCTGTGACAGAAGTTGTTGGTGACAGTTGATTTGTACCATTAGGGGTAGAAGGAGGTGCATGTGCTCCTGGAACTGGTAAATTAAAGCCTTCAGGTTTGTAACCAGGCATGTTGAATAATCCACCCACAGGATAAGGAACTTGTGGCTGTTCAGAGGAGTTATACGTCTGACCACCATCTGATGGGGTAAAACCCAAATTTTCTTCTTCAGTTTCACCTAAAATAGACAAAAAATACATAAAAACATGCATTAATTATTAATTAAATTTGAAATCATATAAAAACACAGAATGTGGATTATTTTTACAGCATAATTTCAAGGTGAAATGGCTTTACAACAATAAATTTTCTTATCTATTAAAGTATCTAATAATCTATAATTTAATAATATATCTAATAATCTGTATATAATATCATATATGCTAACTCGTATGAAGCTTGTTTAGAAAAAAAGAAAAAAGAGAAATCATACCAATGAAGGTACATCTAGATAACAAAAGCTAAAATACATTAATTAATATTGCTACGTGCATGTGAGTTCGTAATAGATTGAATGTAAACTGATCAAATGATAGCTTGATAAAACTTATTTTATATCAAAGGAAGCACTTTACAGTTCTGGAACTTTCCATAAAAATAGTTGTACAGCTCTTCATAGTACTATATAGAGTACAATCAGGAGAACTACTAAGAGCATTAAACACAATGCAATGCAAAGCACATCTAAAGAGTGAAGCTAATCAGGAGATACCTCAGTACTCCACAACTGAGAGCAGGTGCTCTCGCTAGTCTTATATAGTTTTCACTTGGCTGCCAAAATATTTCTAGCACTTTCTGTTTCTCAAAATTACTGGAAGGCATACGAGGGCCGGATACGATTACAGCTTATGTCCAACTTGGACAGCATGGAATTACTTATTTATATGAATATGGCAAAGTACATGATTGCTATTTACCTAAAGAATGGGATGCCTTTGTGGGAGATTTTAAAAGATAAAATGGCTTGTTATTTACGTCATGCCAGAAAAAAAAATCCACACTAATATTCTTCGCTTTTGAAAAGCATAGAAAAATCCATGCAAACAGCTTATTTACTACGATTCAAACCCAGGTTGAATTACAAGTGTTCAGTAATGATGGCATAAAATATACTTAATAATTCTGTGCAGTGTATATGCTGTATGTGACTTAAACGATTATACACTATTATTCTTCACTCTTGAAAAAGAAATCATATACAAATTTTGTGTTTTGACTTTTCTTTTTAACGAAAACTATAGTACTTCTCATACAGTCAGATTTTAGATCTGAATATTTATTTAAAAAAAAAAAATGAATAACTGAAAATACAAGCTTGTATTTTAACAGGATGTATGCATGTAACAAAAGAGTGCATAACTTTGGCTAAGAGTGCCTAAGTATTTGCTCACTCATTCCCCCTCCTGTAGTTCGTTATTTTTACTTTCTCAGTGACTTAACACTTTTTGTATGATGTCAATAATCAAAAAAATATAAAATAACATGGGCTCCAAATATTCTGTTTATAAGGATTTGATTATTGAATTATGGAAAATCCTGGAGAGGTATTTATTTAAGAAAATGAATGCTTTTGTGAAAGACTTCAAGGAAAACTGATTCATATATAATATATATATAGAAAAAATTCCATACAGGTAGCCTGCATAGTTATGAGATACACAGTCTATGTACACAGACTGAAATATGCATACATTGAAATACACTATGTTTCACAGCTTTATCCGCTTGATCACTAGTTGCCTTACAAGCAGAATGCGTAACAGCAAAATACTACATACACACATCACTTATATAAAAAGCTTTGTTGTAAAATTAGTAAACTATCATGGAATTAGTTCATAAGAAATATTATTATTAATTACCAATGTTCAAATCATGAAATATAGATCTATATGTTCTATGATTTATTATAGAGCATATGTTCTATAATAAGTTCTATAATTTAGTAGTAGAAGTAGTTTATATAGTTTTATAATAAGTTCTATAATTTAGTAGTAGTAGTTTATACAGTTCTATATAATAACTTCCATATGTTCTATTAAAGTTTATAACATAAAATTAATCAAAAATAAATTGCACTTATTTAAAAAACATTAGATGGAAAATACATTATTTACATAAATTTGGAAAGGAAGCGCAAATTATAGACAAAATGAGAAATGTATTTTCTTCATTTCCACAATAATTTGATTTCATTTCCACAATGAAAATAATTTGTTTTAAATATAAGAGCCACAATTCTTTTGAAATGTAGTTCTAGAATGATTTACCCAAAGTGTGTGTGTATGTGTGAGAGAGTACTTAAAAAACAAAAAATCAATTACAAAATCAAATTTAAAAAAAGAACTCACCATCTTCTCCTTCCATTGCAATTGGGCCAGCAACCGGAGTAATACCATTTTTTAAACAATTATGTATGTAAGTGGCTTTCCACTTGGCATACTTCCTGTGATGAAGCACCTATAACAATTAAAGGAAAACTTAATGGAATTCAAAATTAAAAAATAAAAAAGGCCACCGCTAAAAACGTTTGGTGAAAATAAAAATAATGACATAAGTTTACAATAAATACAATTAAATATAAACGTGAATAAAGAACTTAAGGCCATTAAAATATATTAATCATGTGAAAAAATATCAGAAGTATTACACAGCACTTATAATTTCAAAAAAACTCTAAAAAATAACACTAATAATGATTACACTAAACAAATAAAAAATTTGATTACCATAATTCAAAAAATTATACATTCTGAAAGAGACTAATACACATATTCAAATTTAGCAACAAAATACAATCCTAGATACATATATGTAGAAAGATTCCCTTTTGGCTTTGAAACTTGGAGCTCTGAAATATTAAAACTTAATTTCTTACTTTTGAAAACTCTACATTATTATCAATATTATATAAAAAGAAATTCAAAGTAACTTTGGGATTATGTCCTGGACGACTCAGTTTCGCATTGTTCATTTCAGTTTCAAAGTTTCTAAAAATTTGTAAAGCAGTTATAATTGATTTTTATTGTTATATGGCTAATTTAAAAATTATTGGATTAAATATATAATTATTAGCAATCTATTCAGAATTTGCTGGGCAGTGCATTCAAGTTAATGAAATATTTTGTAACATTATTCAGTCATAGTTTGTACAGAAATGGATCTATTAAAATTTGCTGCATTTGCATTGCAATAAACACAAATATGTTTATTATAACCATATCTTTCTAAAAAAGCATATGAGTGAGATGTCTTCCCTAAAAAAAAAAAAAAAAATCCCAAGTTGAAATGCATTTTTATAAGCTTTTTCAATCATAAGTCTCTATATATAAATAAGTTGATCATACTTAGATATGCAAGGTATGAATTAAATAGAATGTTTTGTATGACTAATGTAAGATAATATTATAGTTACCTGCACCTGTCACCCCCCCCCAGAAAATCATCAACTCATTTGTGAGCTGGTGAAAAACATGGATGTCTTCATGGCTCACAAATACAATTTTATTTAATATACAGTAATATAAAAGAAGCATTTTATCAGAAAAATAAGTCTATGTGGCTGATATTTACAGTTTTCACACACAATTGATATTGTGTTTAAATTTTTAGTACTATATATGGCTACTGGATTCAGTCATTAAGAAACAATTTCATAGAATGCAGATTTTTATATCCTCTACTGCTAGGGAAAACATCATATCTGTAGGAAAGCAATAAATGCATTACTTTCTTTCTCATTAGCCAGTGAACTCTACAGTCTGATTATAATTCCAAATTGTGATACATGCATGTGTGGGTTGGCTATTCATATGTGTACTTGAAAATATGCCAAAAATATGGTAATTCTACAAATGCTGAAACCAAGGATGTGAAAAATTAGAAAGTACCAAATATAAATTTCATGCCTAAAAGAGTAGGGCTCAGAAGTTAATATATCTTAAATGTTACTTTCATGTTATTCAATTCTAAAAATACCATTGGTGTAAAAAAAACTCTCACATTTTTAAATACAACTTTATCAATAGATGGCAGGTAAGTACCAAAAGATGTATAACAGAATTATAATATAAATAATCACCTCCTCACTTGGGTCTCCAAATGTATTTGCTACATCATATATGAAACCAGAAGTGTAAAAGGCCTTTACCACATTTCTGTAAAAAACAAAAAATATATTTATTCAGTGACATCATACAGTAAAACAAAAGCTTACATCTACTTAATTCTGATAATATTAACTGAGATGATGCTAAGTAAAGATTCCAAAGAATAGAGCATATGAATTCTTTACATATGAAAAAGTACGAACATTAAAAAAACAGAACACATTCATGCTTATCACCAATGCATCCTATCTATAAACAATCTCAGTAAGGACAATGTATAATGTGTGTTCACACATACAGTGTAAACTCACTCTCATACCGGAAATAGCAAACATGAATTTACATAACAATAATTGGGAAATCATCTTTTTACAGTATGAAAGACAAATATACATATGTATACAGTACAAAGTGCGAGATCCAGAGTACAATATGCAGAATGATCTAATTCCAGATTTCAAAGCCACCACCAACTTTTTTTTTTTTTAAATGCTTAACGCATGCACGTTTGATGTTTTTCCCTCCATAGTAAAACATATGGAGAGTCCCAATAATTAATTTCATTTTGGCATTAAATAAAATACCTCGTTATTGAAGAAACAATCATTTTAGCATAAATTTCTGTGATCAATAATTTGGCTAGAAACATGGTTAATTTTACACCTACTAATATATTATATCCCTGATGCCAACCCGGTGAATCATTATTTATTATATTTTGCTTTCATCACTGCATGTTTATTAATGCATGACTCCTGCAGCAATGCCTAAACAATTTTTTTTACATTAGTAATGGAATAACAAAGTGAATGGTAAACGTTTATGTTGACATTATGCAGCCTTTTATGTTGACATTATGATCTTTTATATTGACATTACAATGATTACAGATTCAAGTTAAATCCTAAATTAAGAAATGTCCACGAGAAAAAATTTAACAAAAATTTCTTTCTATACATTAAAAATAGATTTTGTTAATGATACTCATAGACCAAAAGATTATATTTAATGCTATTTGAATAAATAATAACTGATTTATTATTCACACAAACTCAGAACAAGTGGCAGAGCTCATATGGCCACACCAGGCAACAGAATTTAGGGAAGACATAATTTTTGAATTTAAAGAAGCACAGAGCAACAAAATTTTTGGAATTTAGGGAATGCACTGGAACTCATAATTTGGGGATGGCAAAAATTTAGATCTTCAGGGGGCTCTTGGTAGCAGAATCAAGGACCCACAGAGACTGCATCAGGTGGTAAGATATCTAGTGCTGGCCCTCAATAAGCCTTAGGTGTATGTGGGAATTTATTTATTCAGGACTCAGATAAGCATGTGCAAGAAATAGACATTAGTATAATAAATAACTAAATAATGCAATTTACGTTTAATTGTCTCAGTGTGCAATAGCAGCTAGACAAAATTTAGAGAAACAACTTGTCTTTCTGATTCCAAGGAATTTCAGTTAATGTAGCTGATTGAACTGTTCCTTAACTTTCTGATTTGATCCAGCTAATTATTTCTTTCAAGCTGTTATTATTACAGCAATTTTATGAAAATTAGAGTTTCAATTTTCAATTAAAATCAAAAAGAGTTTCTAATTGTGGAGCTGCAACAGGATCTACAAAGTGAAAGCATGTTTTGATGTCTATTAAAAAAAAAGAGGATTTACTGAAAAAAATCAATAAAGATATATCTGTCTCAAAATTATGTGAGAAGTATGGCATTGGAAAATCAATGCTGATAGGGAAATAATATGACATAAGAAAACAAAAAAAGGAACTTTTTGAATTTTGTGGCTTCTAACACCCCTCTCGCAATGTATAACAGAAAAATTATTTGTTATGCTAAAAGTGAAGATTGAATGGATCAGACAGCATCACAGCGAGGACATGCCATTCATGGATCCAATGCCAATGGCTCAAGCCAGAATATTTCATGAAGAAATGAACTTAAAAACTGAAGGCACATATTCGACATATTTGTTAACCAAAAAAAAATTGAAATTGAAAAATCGCCGTGGTATAAGGCAATTCAGGTGATAAAGCTTCAGCTGATACTGAAGCTGCTGAACATTTTGCGGATGAATTCATTGAACTCATTAATAATGAAATGTTATCTCCAGGACAAATTGGTAGCCTCTACAGAAAGCCTTGGCAGCCTCTAACGAAAAGACTCCAACTAGTGTCAAAGATTCCAAAGCGAGACTAACAATTTTAGCATCTGCAAATGCTGCAGGAACACTTTATCTTATTCTGAAGCTGCTGAACTATTTGCAGATGAATTCATTGAACTCATTAATAGTGAAACATTATCTCCAGGACAAATTTATAATGCTGATGAAACTAGTCTTTTCTGGCAACATGTACCACGATATACTACATTGGCAACCTCTACAGAAAAGGCTCCAACTGGTGTCAAAGATTTCAAAGCTAGACTAATCATTTTAGTATGTACAAATGCTGCAGGAACACACAAGTGTACACTTTTCATAATCGGAAAAAATACACAACCTTGAGCATTTAAAGTAGTAAAGATTTTCTCCGTTATATATTGCGCAAATAAAAGAACACAAGTGTTAATGAATGATTGGTTTGAAAATTATTTCATACTCATCGCTCGGCAACATTTGAATTCAGTTGGTTTACATGATGATGCAAAAATTGTCCTGATTGTAGACAACTGTTTGGCTCATACTTCACTTAAAGTTTCAGTGAAAGATAATGTATCCATATTAATCTTTCCTCCAAATTGTACATCTATCATTGAACCTATGGATTTCGGAATAATTGAGCATGCTGAAATGCAAATATAAAGTAGCATTTTTAAAATGCATGTCAAATTTGTTGAATAATGGCAAGACTATTCAAGAATTTTTGAAATATTTTAGTATAAACTCTGTTGTGTGCAGCATTGCAAGATCATGGGAGGATGTGTTTCCAGATGCTCTAAAAAATGCTTGGCATAATTTATGGCCAGCTACCATACTTCATCGTAAGGATCATGAAGATAATAGCAGCTAATGTGAACTTTTCGGATACTGCAAACCAAAGGTGAAATTAACATATTAATGGATTTTATAAAGAAATGTGGAAAAGTGATAATAAATTATGGTGATATAACAGAAGTTTCTCATTGCAATGACAATGCTCAAAACATCAATCAGTTCGTGGAGAGCGAAATCTGTAGTATGGTTCTAGATCCAGAAAATACCATAGCGATAGTGAAGAAAGTGACAGAAAGGTTATTGAAAATGAAAAAATTTTGATTGACAAGTTAGTCAGAATTCTTGATACAGCAATTACAGTACTTGAACAGTAGAACTTTACGACTGAACAAGAAATTATATCTGTCAACAGAATTAAAGAGAAAGTATTAGCATGAAAAACAAAGCAACTTAAATAACACTCACATTGAAAAAGAAATTTCTAATAAAGCAAAAAAATAAATATTAAGCTTTTTTCTGTGTGTGTGTGTGTGTGTGTGTGTGTGTGTGTGTGTGTGTGTGTGCGTGTGCGTGTGTAAACCCTTAGATCAGAAATACTTCATTATTTCATAAATCATGATTTCATATTTTTAATTTTATAATTTCTACATGCCATCTTATTAAACTGATGGTCTAATATCTGGAAAAATCCCAAATCCGGAATGTTCGAAGTCTCGATGAGTCCAGATCTCAGACTTTGTACTGTATATATACTTTTATCTATCTATCTATGCATATATATACACATTATGAGAGCCATTACACATTATGACTAACCTCCATCTATAACAATAAGCTCACCCAGGAACAAAACCAATTTTCATGCACAGCTGATTTGGAGTATATAAAGCAGCTATACATTGTCTTCACAAACAGAGCGATTAGCAACATAATGGGAAAGGCTATACAAACAGAGCAATTTGCGACATAATGGGAAAAGCAGCCGATTTATTAGGCTTCAATAAAGGTCAAATCATTATGGTACGGTGACTAGGAACATCAGTATCAGAAATGACATATTTAGTGGGCCATTCACATGCAATTGTTGTGAGCACATATCGAAAGTGGTATATGGATGATAAGGTATATGGACAACTTGCCGGCCAGCGGCGTGTCGTCGATCGCGCATTGATTCCAGAGGAGAATGGAGATTGTTCCCAATGTCGATCGCGCATTGATTCCAGAGGAGAATGCATTGTTCGCCGTGACCAAAGAGCTACTACAGCCAAAATCACCACCAGCTACAACAGTGCTGACCCAGACAGTGTTTCTCAACACATTGTGCGTATAAGCCTACGCAGCCGGAGGCCAAAGCATGTTGCTGCACTGATGGCATGTCATCGCCAGCTGCATCTGCAATGGGCCAAGAAACAGAATTGAGCATTACAAGAATGAAAGAAAGTTGCATGGTCCGACCAATTACATTTTCTGGTCCATCACATCGATGGGCATGTGCTAATTATGCCGATTTCCAAACAAAACCCTGGCTCCCAGATGTACAGTTGGATGGAGACAAGCCAGTGGCAGGGGTATTATGGTGTGGGCAATGTTTTCATGGAGCATTACAACCCATAAAACAATCCCAGATGTCTGTGCACTACGTGAACATCATTGTAGACCAGGTTCACCCATGTATGACAACAGCATTCCCGGCAAGGGATGGTGTTTTTTAACAGAGTAATGCACCATGTCATAAGGGTTGAATCATCAAGGAAGTGGTTAAAAGAACATTTCAATGATTTTCAAGTCATGTATTGGTCTCCAAATTCACCTGACATTAATCCAATAGAGCATTTGTGTTCCCGCCTGGAAAACCAAATTCGTGCTGTGAACGCTACCCTTCACAATGTGTGGGAATGGCAGAACCAGTTGGTAAGTGCTCGGTCCCAGGTACCTCAGATTACATATCAGCACCTTGTGGAGTCAACGCTATGTCGGGTGCTGTCAGTTTTGAGGGCTAAAGTTATAGTTATAGATGTTATTAACAGGATGGTCATAATGTAATGGTTCTTCAGTGTATATATAGGGTGTATAGGAAAGTTCCTTTAACCTGAAAATTCTTGCAAACAGAGAGAGCTACAGCTATGCAGGTGAGGTAACGGCATAGTAAAGCAACTACACCCAACCTAATGCAAATGACAGTGCGCCTAGTGCTGAAATTTGGAAGACAGGCATTGCAAATTGAAAATGAAAAGAGATAAGAGTAAAATTTCCAATTAAAAAGTTTCAGAGCATCAATTAATTAGTATGAAACGACATTTGAGTCACATGTATACGATAAATTGTCACCTGTACACCCAAAGATATCAGTAATTGATGCACTACATTTTCTGTTTTGAAAGGAACAGTCATAGGTATTAAGAAATATGCACTTTTTTACTGCATAAAATGCGTACTTACATCAATACAGTTTGATAACATCACACATACAAAAAAATAAATAAAAAAATAAACATGCACACACTCAGAATAGCAAACTGTCACACAGTGATAGCAATTTAATGTTATCATCTGCCATTGAGATTATAATGAGGTTTGAGATCATGTTGTTTTCATGAAGCGAGAGCCAACAAAACTAAAATTCCAAATGCATTAAAATTAAAGTTTTGCAGACATTAGAGTACAACTGTGCACTGCTACATTTCCAAAATGTGAATATGCAGAGTAGAATTGTTGCTCATCAATTGCTGACATCTTTGGGTATAAGGTGGCAATTTATCTTATATGTGTTAACTAAATGTCTCTAAAATTTTCTTATTGGAAGTATTCTTTATTATTTCTTATTGAATTAGCTCTATCTCTTTTGTTTCCGATTTGCAATGCCTATCTTCCAAATTTCAGCACTAGGGGCACTGCTGTCATTTGCATTAGGTCGGGCATAGTCGCTTTGCTATACCATTACCTCACTCACATAGCTGTAGCTCTCTCCATTCGCAAGAATTTTCAGGTTAAAGGGACTTTCCTATGCACCCCGTACATATAATATACGTAGGTCAGTCAGAAAGTTAGTGGCACTCCTTCGTAAAAATTTTCTGTCAGAGGCTATTTTGATGAAACTTTGTGGCAACACTTCAGACATGCACCTGTATCGCGTGACATAGGGGCTTCCACGAGGCAAGTTTAGTTTTTCTGATAATCAGTCTCAAACATGTCTCGACGGCTGCAAATAGCGTCCAAATTGGAAATGCGTGCAGTGATTCGTTTTTTGTGGGCAAAAAGCTGCAACTGCACTGAAATTTATGGGCAGTTGCATGAAGTGTATGGTGAAAATGCAATGTCACGCCAAGCTATTGCGAAATGGTGCAACATGTTTGAGAATGGACGTACAGATATTGACGACGCTGAGCGAGAGGGAAGACCAGCAACTGCAACAAATTCGGAAATCGCTGTTCGCGTGAATGAACGCATTCTTGCAAACAGACGCATCACGATAAACAAAATCTCAAATGAACTGGATATTTCTCATGGAAGTGTGCACAAAATTATCGCTGATCACCTTGAATTTCGTAAAGTTTGTGCTCGATGGGTGCCACGTCTATTGACGAAGGAACATAAAGGAAAGCATTTTGGAAGTGCATTTGCATTTCTGCAACGTTACCAAACGGAAGGAAATGACTTTTTGGACAAAATTGTGACTGGAGATGAAACTTGGATTCACCACTTCTCACCTGAAACGAAACACAGCTCGCTCGAATGGAAACATTGCAGTTCTCCGACACGAAAAAAGTGTCGAACTGTTCCATCTGCAGGAAAGGTGATGATGACACTGTTTTTCGATAGAGAAGGCGTGGTGCATACAAAGTTCATGCTGAAAGGTGCCACAATTAATGCATCTTTTTATTGTGAAACACTAAAATGATTGCGGAAATCACTTAAAAATCGACAGCCAGGTAAACTGTCGAAAGGCATTGTGCTCCTGCATGACAATGCAAGACCGCATGCAGCAAAACAAACGTGCGAACTTCTGAAAAAGTTTAGGTGGGAAGTGTGGAATCACTCTCCTTATAGCCCAGACCTTTCACCTCCTGACTTCCATGTGTTTGGTCCCCTGAAACAAGAACTTTCAAAGAGACGGTACCATTCGGATGCCGAAGTGAAAGCTACAGCCCAACAATGGTTATCGGATATTGGACGCGATTTCTTTGCAGAAGGCATCGAAAAACTTGTACCACGCCTAGACAAATGCTTAAATAATGGAGGCAATTACGTTGAAAAGTAGATTTTGAATGCAACTTTAAGATACAAATAAAGTTATTGTAAAATTTCTATCCTGTTTTGTTTTCTTAAGCAGTGCAACTAACTTTTTGACTGACCCTCGTACATATTGATACAAGTATTATAACCAACAATTTCATATATGGAACAAAATCCCCCTTCATATAAAAAAGTGGTTAAACTTGACCTTATAAATATTGTAAAGAAATATATGACAATTGTTTACAATTATTTTAAAGGACTATGATTTACAGTGATTTTACTTTGATTACATTAGCATAATATGAATCTACTTAATGTCAATTTGACAAAATTTAAATGTTTAATTACTTGTATTAAGAAAAATCATACTTGTTGAATCTTCCAGATCGATCTTCATTATCTGCCCATAAAAACAACTTCAAGGCATAATTTTCAATATGAGCTTGAGCTACAACATCATTTGTAATAGCTTCGTCATCATGCCGCTTTTTTTTCTCCTGTTTAACATAATGGCAAAAAGTTTTATATTAAAACATATCTCATGCAACAATTGTCATGAGCTTTACCCTCTGACCGTTTTCGTTAAGAAAGCACGAATTTTCCAAATTACATTAAAAACTTGAAGCACAAAGCATAAGTATTACTACAGTGCTACATCACATGCCTTATACAGTCAGGGAGTTGTCAAAATAAATAAGTAAGCAAAATGCAAAATAAATAAAAATAATTTTCTGTATGAATATGTCATACAGAAATAAAATTATTGCATTAATTAATAATTTCAAGATGAGAATTATTAACTAATGTAGCAATTAATTTCTACTAATGTATTCCTTTACTATAATCTACAATGAAAACTTTCAATTAATGTAGAAATCACTATACCTTTTATTTATAGTTAATAAAAAATTATAATTTCAAAAGAAACAGATAATTTATTATGCCTGCATTTAAAATACAAGCAATGAAAAATTCTGAAATAGAGCACTAATTACATACTCAAATTATGAGCATTTATTTTTACCCACTAATTTGAGTAGAGCAAAAAATTTATAAGTAGTCAAAAATGAAATTAACTGACTCTCTGTATTCCCAATAAACTACCCATACAATATCTGTTATTGATTATATATATATACTGCTTATAAAAATTAAACGACAATCTGAAAAAATTCTGCAACTAATCATAAAACCAGACTTTGGCCATAGGTTAAAGAATGAAATATATAAACAAGGTGACTTACACGTAGAGTTCATAAGTTTCTTCTTGAACAGAAAAAACTGGCTGAAATAAATTGAAGACATTGATTTTTGAACTTCTTTTATATTTACACTTTACTCATGCAGAGTAATCTTATATTAATTTAGAATCATTACCTTAATCACTCTTATATTATTTACTAGTTCAACCGGGCAATTTGCCCTGAACGACTATTAATTTCATTTTGGCATTGTGCATTGGTTCACTTTCCAAATTGTTGCCACCAAATATTAATGCCCTGTATTATATTTAAAGAAATTGAATAATGAAGAATCTGCATAAATGTATGTATATTTCTCGAATTGTCATAAAACGACAGTACAAATCCATCAAATTTTGTATAACATACATTTCCACCCGAATATGGGCATCTGCAAGCCCAAATTTGGAATTTGTTTTATTACCTATTTCATATTTTGTAAAACTTTAACGAGTTTTTGATTAAGAAACTCAAAAATTTCAAAGCGAGCAATGACAACACTGTATGGGAAAAAAAAAATTTTTTTTTCTTCCAGCGGGTAAGACTGTGTATTGGAAATTCTAAAAATATGCTCATTTTAAAATTACTTTGCGATATTGCTGTTGAACTGAATTTTATGGTTTAAGTGTGAACAACATGATATTTAATAAATAAAGGTAACCCACAAAATGTTAAATAAACGCCCCTTTAGACGTAATCTAAAATCTGAAACCTTACAGGTTTTTTTTTTTTCTTTAATCTTTTTTTTTACATATAAATTATATTTCATTTGTAGGCTTAGAATAAGCTTTTTTCATAGCACACACTACATGCATATATACACTGAAGTGCCACTGAATTACAAATCAATAACAAGTTGGGTCTGCTCTGGCCTTGATAACGGCTGCCACATGATGAGGTATAGATTCAACAAATTTTTCAAAGCATTCCATGGTAAAGGCTTCCCAAACATCGTCTAGAGCTATACATAATTCAGGAAGGATCGCTAGTGTTGTGTGATGTGCTTTCAGACCTTTCTCCAAAGCATCCCAAAGGTGCTCAATAGGATTTAAGCCCCGGCTTTTAGGCAGCAACTTCATGACAGAGAAGTCAGAGGAATACTCATCCAACCAGGCAATAGCCAACCATTAACTGTGAGAGGTGCAGTTATCTTGATGGAATGTTCCATTTCCATGTGAATAACAGGAAAATATAAATAGATTTAGGTGACTGCCCAGCAATTCTACATAACGAATCACATTGAGAGTGGTCAGTACAAGCACCAGAAATCCCAAATGCTACAAAAAGAAAACACTCCAGACCATGATTGAGCTGGCATGGCCTTGTCCAGTTCCAACCTGGCATGCAAGATCCATGGCTTCACGAGTCTGACACCATATTTTTAGACTCATGGCAGGAAGTAGTCAGAATTGAAGTTCATCACTCCATGATAATCACTTCTAGTCTTCTAGAGTTCATTCTCTATGTTCTCTTGCACACACACTTTTGTGGATCTACGGCTCCCAAAGCCCATACAGTTAAGCGAGTGTTGCATGGTCTGTTTACTGACTGTATGACCGGCACCTTCATTCAGCTGAGTGGTAATTTCAGATAATGTTTGGATTCGCTGGCTAGGTACAATATGACTGAGCTGTCTCATATCACTCTCATTCAAGGCTAATCATCCTTTGCAGTTTCCCAATCAATAGTTTTTTCCCCACCATTCATGTATTCTCGGTATACTGTCAACCTTGAAAATCCTACCTCTCAGATGATTTCGAAAAAGAATGATCCACGCATCGAGCGCCCAATATTTGTCCGCAGTGGAAGGTGTCTAAATCAGAAGTTTTACCCATACTGGCAATTGAAACAACTGATTAACAACCACAGTACACATACATATACACTAAGTCTCAAATCCAGATGTCCAGTATCGGATCTCTAGACCACTAACAATTTTATTTCCTTATAAAGTATAAGACTTGAAAATATAATATTCAAGAAAAAGCAGATGTACTGTAAAAGAAATTTTTCTGTAGAATAATTGAGATTCTTCTATATCACTTTTAAACACTGCTCTCTTGAGAATCACACTGCAGCCAATAACAATATATTAATTGATGCTGTCATGATGTTTGCCATGACCACAGTGTCAGTCTTTGAATGGTTGGAATGTAGAATTTTTCTATCAGACTTAAACAATTAGTAAAGACCTAAGACATATTTATTTGGAGATGGATATCATTCATACTGTTTTTTTTATTATTATTTATTAATTTATTTATTTATTTATTGGCATAGCAGCATAGAAGGAGAAATGAATTAGATTCTGAGGCATCTAAGTTTATCAGTTAAAGCAGCAAATTGCACTTTTTCCTTAACTTTGTGATATGGAGCAGCTTATTACTTTGTTCTATTATAATCTTATCAAAATTACAGTTTTAGTAAATAACATCTGTATTTATTCTTTCCCTGAAATTGTACATCCACCAACCATCTCAGTCAGTTAACTGAACAGCAAATAAAAGTTAAACAACAGATATCAGAATTTCACATGCACTGAAATGAAAATATAAAGTAGCTTTCCAGAAACCAATGTTGAAGTAAAACCATCCAAAAATTCTACAAATATTTTAATATAAAAATCTGATGTATAGAGCACTGCAATTTCATCAGATGATGTGCTTGCAGATATTTTTTTAAATGCTTGGTACTACTTATATGCAGCAATTAAATTTCATGATGATAATAAGGGCCACAAATTTGAATGGTTAGTTTGATATCTTATCTACTGTGAAAGTTGAACTATAAAACCATAGAACCATGAAAGCTGGCTGCAATAATCCTGAAGTTGTGGCAATCACTCTTATGAAATTCAGAAGAAATTAGAGCTTCTTTATTTCATAAAAAATTCAAAATTCAAATATTAAAAAAATATTCGACTCACATCATTAAAAACAAAAAAACAAAAAAATTTTTTTTTTACTTCTACTACACTGCAGGCCACCGTAAATGCAACACCCTGAAGGAAGCATGTAAATAACATGAAATTTACAACATGCATTAGCGGAGGTGAGATATGCAAATGATTAGAATTTCAGCACAGACGCACATCACGTGTGCCTGTGGCACCACTTCAAAGTGCTAAAGGCTCAGAGTTTTCGACGATTTCAAGTTCGCCAATTGTGTTTTTCTTGTGGTTTTTTTAAAAAAAACGATAAATTATGCCCCAAAGTAAACAGCGATCACTGTTTGATCATGTATCCGAGTTTGGCATAGGAAAAATAGTGGTCTACCGAGAGTGTGGATTATCTTTCAGGGAAATCCGTAGTCATGTTAGACGAAACCAAAGAACTGTAATGCGGATATGTGACCGGTGGATGCAGAAGGGTACGGCAGACCGATGTGTGCGATCGCATCCACCTCAGTGCAACACTTCACGTGATGGCAGGAACACTGTGCGCATGGCAGTGACGGATCGCTCAGTCACATCATTAACCATAGCACAGCACATTCAGTCTGTAACACATCATCCAGTGTCTGCGCATACCATTCGACGCCATTTACAGCAGAGTGGTCTGTCTGCAAGACGTCCATTGCTTCGTCTACTCTTGATGCAGAACCACAGACGTCTCCGCCGCCAATGGTGCGATGAAAGAAGGATGTGGACGGCAGAATGGAATGAAATTGTCTTTACTGACAAGTCACGCTTCTGTCTGAAACACCACGATGGTCGGATTCGAGTCTGGAGACACCGTGGTGAGAGGACGCTGAACAGCTGCGTTATGCACCTCCACACTGGTCCTGCACCAGGTATTATGGTATGGGGTGGTAACCAGGTATTATGGTATGGCCCGTTTACTGCTCATCATAATGTCGCCAAACACCGTAAGTACGGTATACAGAGGCTATTCTCCATGGTACTGCTATACTAGAATTAAATAGATTTTGTTTTATGCAAGAATATGTATTTCTTTAGTTCAACATGCACTGCACATGCGCATGCGAGTCTTTCGATAAACAGAAAAACAGGAAAACAGCAGTTAATTATTACAAAAAACTGAACTGGTGTTTTAAATATCAGATACCAAACTGAAGATCTTATAAGTGTGCTGTGAGTAATGTCAATACACTTATCCATTACTGAGACTAAATCGCAGTGTTTTCAATTTTCCAAAAAGGGTCAATGGGCAAATATGTACCAATTAATGTGGAAGAAAACAAAAATTAGAAATAAGAAGTAGTGGAATTCTCTCCATGTTTTACTTGCATTACCTGAATCATTGTTAAAATGTTGTCCTTTTTCAGACTAAGGATTTACTGATTCAATCTGAACAACCGTTTAAAAGTTAAGATAAACTCATAACAGGATAAATAAAGAACATAAGCACATATAATGCAGAACACAGGAAAGATGTACTGAAGCAGTTACAACATAATCCAACTTGTAAACCTCAAATAATAATAATAATAACTTTTAAACCTCCAAAAAAATAATAACTTTTAAACCTCTAATTTAAACATCTAATAAATAAGGGAAAAATTTATTCATTTGCTTATATATAATAAAATACATAAGCAAATAAATAAATCTACATCTAAAATACAGCCAAATTCTTAGCATTGCCAACTGTGAACTGTGACTAGATATAATTTCAAACTATTATTTTATATATTCCTTCAACTTTGTTTATGATTATATGATGCAAAACTACTTTAAATCAAATCCATATATAAATGCATACCTTGCACAGCACTAAAAAAATATTGATAAACCTGGAAATACTCACATTTTCAAGCCAATCCATTAAATTAAGGAAAAAGGCAGAATTCCCTGGAGTTTTATCACTGATTTTTAATCCACATTGCACAGCATAAAAACGACCTAAAAATGATGACAATTTATGATTACAACAAAAGAATGTTATGAATTAAAAATAAAAAATATATATGTAATGTGCATATCAAATACATTTTTTGTACAATAGAAAATAAATTTAAAAAAAAAAAAAAACACTTTCTAGACCTTGATTATCTTTTAACATAGTGAACTTGTAGTCTTGCTCCTTTTGGTAGCATACACTAAGACTCAGCAAATAGAACTAAGCGAATGATCACTTTGTCCAGATAAACAACAGAATGTAAGAAGGATGTAACCTACCCTTTTAATAAGAACTTAGTTGAATAGAAGGCACTTGTGATGCTTACAAAATCAGCCAATATTTATGGTGTAAACTCAAAAGTACGAGATTCAAATTTAAACCAAATGTAAGTCTTCAATTAGTCAAATGCTTTGCAGAAATGATTAACACAGAAGTCATCTCAAACCTACACTAGCACGAAAAGCAATATCGGCCAGAATAAATAACGCTGCAGACAGGAACACTATCACAGAATTCAACTGGTAACATGGCCTTTAGAAGGCGGAACACACTCTATCCAAGCAGTCAAAAACCTCCCTTTAAATACTATCATTGTCTACCTTATTTAAATATATGCTAGCTAAAATTTGCATTCTCGTAGGAAAACGGAAAGGGAGAAGTCACAGTACAGTTGTGTAATAATACATAAAATAACTAATTAATTTAAATAAATCAAACAAAAATCTTACAAAATCAAACTGCATTTGGCCCAAATGCAGTTAGATTGCCAAAACAATATTTTTAAAAAAATTTTTAATATTTTAACAAAAAATAATAAATAAATAAGCTGAGTTCAGTAGGGTAGGGTGATTGGGTTTAAATATAATTAACCTAATGTTTATCAAAACATATATAAATAATAATAACAACACAAAGGAAAAATTCAAATTTATTTTCCATATGAAATGGTTCAATAGCATCAAGAAATTCTTATTGGTTATTCTTTGGAATTAAAATAAATGACAGCTAAATACTAAATTTTAGACCAACACTTAATTCAGGCAATTCCAATATGTCGAATTAACTGCTAAATAACCCCTCTTAACCTTAATATGGAAACCAGAAGTTTCACAACACTTAAGCCTCACCAGCTGTTGGCTGACAAACTAATTTACTGAGTGTAGCAACATCAGAAATTTCCCCTCATTAATCTAGTTCAGTGGTCAGCAAACCCCTTAGTCACAAGAGCTAATAATGGTCACCAGGGCAATGCTAAAGATTTCTTTTCAATAACCTTGTTTTTAGAATTTTGTTTAAACTAGCTACAAACATTAAATAAAACTAGATATCATAATAAAAATAATCTAATTTATTGACAAAGCATGCATTTAATGCGATTGATCTTGCATTTCCTTGGAAAGTTTTGATAAGTTAGGGTCATATGTCGTTGCTTTCAATATCAAGCAGGATTCCAAGCTCTCATCAATCAGGCGATTTCTCAATTTATTTTGGATAAGATTCACGCATGAAAAAGACTGTGTGCATGAATATGTAGAGCCAAAGAGTGAAAGATTAGCACATGCAAGTTTTTTTAACTGATCATATAAATCAAGAGTACAATTCCAGGTTTTGAAAATTATCATATCTTCTTTCTCCAGGTCTTTCATAGCGAACTACATTTGCTGTGAACTACAGTCATATTTATTTTTCTCTAGTTTCTCCATATCAGCATTAAAGCATTCAAATTTGATGCTCCATTATTCTTTGTTTTTTAACTCCAGTAACTGCATTTCAAAAGTGCCAGTATCAATATTACAGAAAGAAAAATTCAATTCTGTTACATTGGCACTGAGAGGCTTTTTTAACAAAGGCTAATATCGCTATGCTATTTCTGAATTCCTCTGAAACTTCCCCAGAAAAGCTTCCCTTATATTTAAAACTGTTGTATTAAAATATCTAATGTTCAATTATCAAGTTATTTTATCAAAATTAATTATCGATATGTTTTAAAACATTTCCTCTTGAAAGCCAATGTACCTTATTATGTAGCAGAAGATCTACATACTCACTCTTAATTTCAATTAAAAATTCTTTAATTTGTGATAATAATTTTGTGATTTCTTTAATTTGTGATTTTTTTTAAAATAGCTACAGCTACAATTATGTTGATAGTCTTGATCAGCAATTCCATAACATTAAAATATTTTCTGAAATGTTCACATAAAAAGTGCTTCTTGATGAACGATGCATTGATAAACAAGTATCCCATGATCAATTTTTTCCTTAAAGCAAAATATTTCCTCACTCTGATCATCACTTTGCCCCATCTGCTGAAACTGGAAAAACGTCGAGTGGCATATGATACTTCTCCATGCATTTAATGACAACATTTGCAATATCCTTGTTATAAGTTTGACTTTCAGCGGCAATAATCCTAAAAGTTCTTTAGAACCCATAGATGAAATAAATCGAACAAAAAGTGAAACTTGTGCTGTGTCATTTATGTCACAAGATTCACCAACAGCTACTGATAAAGCTGAAACCAATTTAAGACCTTAAATTTGCTGATTGATAATATTCAAAAATATTTTTTCTTTCTTTTACTATTTTAGCAGACAGTGGTAACTCTTTATTTCTCTTTTCTTTTTTTTTTTTTTTTATTTTCAAGGATATCTGCTTATTTCTTAAAATCCTGGAATAGATCTTCAGATGCATTTGTAAACACCTTTTTATGTATTCACTGCCTGATTTATGTTTATGTATTCACTGCCGCACTTTTTATGTATTCACTGATTTGCCTCTCTTAGCAATCCCTTGACTAACAATAAAGTTTTCAATATTAACAATGCTGGACGATTGCATAACATTAAAATTTTTTCTGGACATGTCCACATAAAGAGTGCTTCTTGATGAAAGATGCATTGATAAACAAGTATCCCATGATCAATTTTTTTCTTAAAGCAAAACTTTACTCTGATCATCATTTTGCCCCATCTGCTGAAACTGGAAAAACATCGAGTGGCATGTATTCACTGCCGCACTTTTTATGTATTCACTGATTTGCCTCTCTTAGCAATCCCTTGACTAACAATAAAGTTTTCAATATTAACAGTGTTGGAAGATTGCACCCAATAATTAAATACAGAACTTGATTTTTCTTTACTCTCCTGAAGTTCCTCAACGGCTTTCTTCCTCACATCACCAGTGGATATTTACCACCAAATGATTGCTTGTTTGATCTTAAAGTGTCTCTCCCAATTTGATTTTTTGTTAAGCACCAATTTTTCCTGATAAATAAAACAGTTCAGAAGGACATTTGAGTTCAGTATAAATGTGAGCGATTCAATCCATTCAACTTTAAATTCACTTTTTTTTTTAAATTTTTTTTTGCAGCCATGTCAAAGAGATGCCACCTATGTTTCATTTTATAATAATAAAAGCAGAAACATAAAGTTACAACAAATTTTTACATTGATGGCAAAAATATCTGCAAGATCTGTAGCTGGCTGAAAGATACAAGTAGCTTTGCTGAGTAGGTACTCTTGTCGGTCGCAAAAGACTTTTCAGCACGATAGACAAGCTGAAACTAACTGACTCTACTGATGCATTAGATCATGTGCCTCTTCCACGTCCTCTACCCCACATTCACATGCGCTACATCAACCACACTGAAGCCCCACTCGCTTGCATGTAGTAGAAATCAATCCATGGCAGAGCCATACTCAAATGACTAAAGAGCTGCAGTTTGATGACCAATTCATGGCAGAGCCACACTCAAGTGACTAAAGAGCTGCAGTTTGATGACCACTGTCCTAGTCGGCCTGACATACAAAGACACAACTCAAACCTCCTATCTTTTTTTCTTCAATCACACTCATGCATATAAGTTCAGTTTATATCTTTACTCTGCAAAATTATAAACACAGCATTTGCAATATACACATAATGAAAATATATTCATGGTCATAGATTTGAAACACTGTTCCAATATATCAGTAAACTTCAGATTTCATGAAATGTATCAGAATACAGGAGATTCTTTATTCTTATGCATTTTATTAAAGTAAAAAAAGGATCACAATTCTGGTTTATAGGTAACCAAGAAACTTTGGTGGTTTTTTTAGAACATTTAGTTTTGGCACGTTAGTGTGGTCAAATTGATTCTGATGACATCATATGTTTACATTCCTTTGAAACTTTATTCAATAGAGAGTTGTTCACTGCATCTCACATTTTGCTAACAGTTTTGTAGGAATTGGAATCTTCGAAAAAACATGTCATTGGAAAAGGAGATTTTGAGACTTATTTTGTTTTACGAGTGCAAATTAGGAACTAAAGCTGTAGATGCTGCTAGAAAAATATGCTCCATGTTTGGAAAGATGTAAGTGACTGAACAGACAGCTCAAAAGTGGTTCAGTCAATTTCCTTCTGGAGATGAGAGCCTTGAAGACAAGCCTTGTAGTGGTTGTCCGCCCACCTGCAACGAAGTCTACCTGGAGAAGAATATCAAGCTGAATCCTCATCAAACCTGCCCCGAGCTTGCACACAATTTTGGAGTAACTGACAAAACCATTTGATTATATCTTCATAACCTTGGGATGTCACGGAAACTAAGCAAGTGTGTTCCTCCTGTCCTGTTCAAGAAAAAGACGTACTTACATACTATGACGACTACCTTGGCGATAAAAGTTTTTATTGGCCATTTTTGGTTTAAGTCCTAATTATAAAGGAACAAAAACTTAAAAACCAAAAGTTCCCGAATATATATATACATATTATAAATAAATATATATAAATATAAACTATATACTAACTACAAATTAAAAAATTTAAATTAACTTCATTAAAATTGGTTAAAAGAAAATGTTTAAGTTAATGGTGAGGAAAGTGGTGGGAAATAGCTTTCAAAATAGCATCAAAAGGCGTTTCCTGTTTTTCACCAAATAAACTCAGCTAAATAGGTATCGAAATGATGGCGGGTTGTCCAACATTGTCACTTGTTTCTCCATTTTGCAGAATCTCACATCCTTTCCACATGTTGAGTATGAGTCTGCGTAGATGGGTCAACAAAACTGTACCAATCACCAGTTTTCCGGTTGCCAGTTTTGGCGAGAAATCTATGTAGTTTTCATAGTATATAAGTACCGAAAAAAAGCTCAATGATTGAACATCTGCTTGTTGTTGCTGTCTTGCCATAATAAAGTTTCCTTCCTAGACAAATCTCTACATGTGACAAAATATGGATTATGTATGATAACCAGAAGATGAAATATCATTGGTCGACAACTGGTTTGGTCTCACTGACCACTAAACTGGACATTCACCAAAAGAAGGTTAATGCTGTATGCTTGAAGGATCAGTGCTGGCATAGCCAACTATGAATATCTAGAAAGCAGAAAAACCATAACAGCTAAGTTCTACCCATCATAGTTGCAAACAGTTTCAGCTGCTCTGCACCAGAAACAGCCAGCACTGGCCAGCAGAAGAGGAGTTCTCCTTCACAATAATGCCAGACCTCATATGGCAAAAATGACCAAAGAGGTCATCAGAACACTGGACTAGGAAGTTCTGCCTCAGCCACCCAATTTCCCAGGCATTGCACCATCAGACTATTATCTGTTTTGGCAATAGGACCACCTGCAGGAAAAGCAGTTCTGAAAATGTGATGATGTCACAACATCCATATCATAATTTTTGGAATCCAGATAAAAGGATTTTTTTCAAAAAGATCATTTATAAACTCGTGTCTCATTGGGAACATATAACTGAAACTAATGGTAATTATTTCAAAGAATAAAATGGGTGTTTCAGATTTTTGTGGGCATTTTTGATGAATGACGAAAACTGTATGAACTTTCTTGATTATGGGACAATTCATTTCATATAAAATGTTACAACTCATGTTATAATTTATTATTTACTCATTTCTCCTTAATTAATTTTTTTTTTATTTTTTCATATACAATGAAACCTCTTTAACCTCTACATGCTTGATAGAAGTGAGTCTAAAAGTGATGTGACTAAATACACAAAAATGGACTTGGAACAATCTGCTTAAAATAAAGATATGCAATAATAATGAGAACAAACACAACTTTAAGATAAATACTGGTATTCAATTTATAATTTTAAATGCACATTTCCCACCCTCTAATGGCGGGCACAAGTCGTCATAGACATTGCCACTACTAAGGCCGGAAGTGGTGGTCACTTTATTACGGATGCTGCTAATAGGTAGGCCACCTTTGCCTCCTAGGATGGAATGGACAGTTACAACCATGCCTTCTCCGGAATTTGAACCATTTGGTATCACAATTGGCTCCCCTAACCACAGGCACCCCTAACCATATCAGGGCAGCTTTTTTGAATATAAAAATGATATTAAATATTGATATTTCATAATTATTCATATTATATTTTTATTTATGTACAACAAAAAAAATGTGGGTTAAATGAAAAAATATGTAACATACAACTCGTTTTCTTCTGACTTAAAATACTGAATAGCTCTCTTTAAATTACTATGAATCCTGAAATGCCCTTCAATAGCAACAGGTGTTGCCACTAATAATTTGCTTAAAATACTACTTCATATATCGGATTTATATGCTATTATATTTTCAGTGAGTTATCAGCTTTCTTCTCAGCATGAAAAACACATCAGAATTTATTCCAAGATATCTATTTAGGAAATTACGCCATTAGATTCCTGAAAATGATAAAATGATCATTATCTACATTAACATATTCTAATTCATCCAGAATAACAAAGCATTACTTCTGAAGATGTGCAGCCAGTTTAGGAAGGGAGCATTTTCATCTTTCTACTCTTCTGATGAACTTATAAATAAAAATTGCAGCTGAAGTGCATACTCATTTGACATGCCATATTTCCTAACCACCGGTGCATACTGCAATTTATCAGGTCAGAATTTATGAAAAGTTTTTGGATCAAATAAAAAAGAATCAAATCACCTATTTTAATGATGATATTTCATACAATGAAAATGGAGCTCTTGCATTAAAGAACTAGCAAATATATCGGCATTTATTCAACATATAACCCCAGAATCCGTCATCATTGCTGCTAAAATCATACGCATATTTATTTTCACTTTGTTCTTTCACTGTCACTGAATCTGTCATTTTCCTCATACACAATGTCATCTTTACTTCCATCTAGCATGTTCCTAATTCTACACTTTTTAAAAAACTTTATAATAGTCTTACTTTTAACTTTCTGTGAGGGCTTTTTCATCCATTCATAAACATTAGAAATTGATAGCTGTTTCATTCTTCCCCCTAGTGTGACATCGTGAGTTGGCATCTCAATCGATTTTATCCACTCTTCAAGCATAAATCCCTTGAACAGTTTGTTGGCTGAAATGTCCAGAGGCTGCAATTGAAAAGACAATCTACCAGGAATCACAGCAAGTGCTGACTCCATTATATGGGACTTAAACTGACTGCACACTGATAAAGAAGATTTCTGCAAAGTCAACTGGGACACCTGTACTGCACCTTCTGTAACCACAGCTTCATACCCTCTCCATCCATCTAACCTTTGGGATGAATTTAAATATAAATTTCATGTGGAATTGTATCTTTATACAACATTTTCATTAGATTGATTAACAAAGGAAGGAGTTTTAAGCAATCAGCGCAATATGCAGAACTGCAGTATAGCACATCTTCTTGTTCTGATTACTAGTCTTTATCATTACTATTTCAGAATCTTTAACGTCCACCATTCTATTTGACGGCACATCAAATGTCAAGAATACCTCATCTATGATTCCTATATTAAAGCACATCTTTTTCTCAAGTTTATGATGAATTTGTGGAATTCTGCAATCTTTCCTTTATATTCAAGTGGCACATTTTGAGCTACTGCAGTTTGGTGCCCAGGCACACACCATTTCTCTTCATGTATCTCTTACACCATGATGTTATCCCAGAAAATCGGTCAGAAAAAAAAAATCACTAATTTTTTTACATCAATTAAAATCATTTTTGTTGAAAAAGTAATTTAATGCTTCCTGGGATTAATTATCCAGTTCTTAACATATTCCTGAAACTTTTGCTGTAAAGGAGAGCACATAAAGTTTGTTTACTCCTATCTGCATTTATTAAATCTACCTTCTACTTCCTCCATTCTTGTATCATCTTCTCAGTCCAGAATGAGCCAAAGAACTTTTCAGTTGCTCTGTAGCATGGAAACAGAGCAGCTGAAAGTTTCAAGAATAAATACAACACTGTATAACAATGTGTTCTATCTTTAGATCTCATGAGAGTACTCTAATTTTAACTTTTTATACAACACTTAGCTTTTCCATGTAAAAGCAGATAGGAACATTAAGAAAAAAAAAATGTGTTACACATTAAATAACACTCTAAATACTACTTGAACTGTCTGTATATTCCAAGTTTATTATCCCGACAGATTTTCCGATTCCAATGAACCAATCATCAAGGATCAAGGAAGGGTTCAATTACGCGGCACTTAAGCAATAGCCTTTATACCCCCATCATCAAAAGTGTAGAATTATCACCAAAGAGGGGTTCCGCAAAGAGGTAAATTTAGTGCCAAAATTGTTAAAATAAACAAATGCCTTTGCAGTGACAAAAAAGCTAAAAAACACTGAAGGACTTAATTTAGAAAATTTTGAAGTTGAAAAAGGGCCAGAATCAATTTTGAAGGGGTTACTTCTCGAATTTTGAAAAGCAGCCAGATTTCCTTCATCGATGATCTTCTGGTGTTAACAACATGTGAAGGGAAGCGTTTGCGAACTTCTTTTGCGTGCGCTTCGGGTGTAGGAGGGGGGGAAGCAGGAACTCGTTAGGCGAGTTGAATTTAAAGAGACAGGGCTGATATGCCTCTGAGGAGAAACATTTTAATTAAATAAACAATCAGTTAACATTAAGTGTTATGATAAATAGTATTAATTCCAGTTAGATAATATTCATTAAGTTTAAAAGCAATAAGTTCTCTTAAGGATGATTTTGACAGATAAAAACATGCGCCCATACCCTTTTAAGAAGGGAACAGAGGGCGATTAAGATAAGAGCAACCTCTTAAGGCAGCAGCAGTTGCCCCAGTTATGGAACAGAGAGAGTCCAAACATCAAGACACTTTTATTTTAAGCCAGCAGAAATTGGTCAACCAGAAGAACCAGAAGTGCCAAACGTGATGTAAACAAACAAATGAACTGTGTAGACATTTTTTTTTAATAATTAAAGTCTTAACACTTAAAGTTTATATTTGTTTTTAATAATTAAAGTTTGGTTAATTAACTAAAAATTAAATAAATATTCATATTCGAATTAACGAGATGAATGAACCTGCATAGTTGTTCTTGTTCTATGTTTGGATGTACACTGGTAAGGAGCATCATAGTCACAGAACTTTAAATCCCTCCTATTAAGACCAGAGTGGGGTAGGGTAACTGGTAATTGATTTTATAAAATATCAGTCTTGGCAAAAAAGAAGAGAGATGATTGCTACACGTAATTTCCAGATGCTTAGATTTTCAGTTATAGCAACGATACACAGCTAATTTTTTTTTTTAATCTTTTTCTGGAAATCTAAGAGGACTACAAGGGTAGGCTTCGATGATCATTCCTGGCCTGCGGATTGCAGTTTGAGAAATGCTGCCCTTAAGGTTACTGGTAGTATATTTCCGAAAATAACTCATAACGAATTACTTCCGATTCAATAACTAGGGTATATTAATCTGCGCATAAATATAAGAGAAAAATAATTAAGCATCACAAGTGCGATTAAGAAATGCTTCTGGTGCTTTCTATATTCTCATACCAAGTTCGATAAAGAAAAAATTAAAAGATAAAGTTATACCAAGTTCAATAAAGAAAAAGTTAAAAAAATTGCATTTTAGTTTAATTTAGGAGCATGCATTAATATCAATTATAAAACACATCACGTATAAAAATAGTTATATGCTTACACCAATAAGTTATTGCAGGATCTCTCTTTTCATGTTCTTCAGCGATTTTTAAATACGGTTGAATGGACTTTAAATTTGGGGGTACTACTTTTAAACTTGCCATTGGTTCAGTTTTTATCGAGTACACAACACAGCCGTTGATTCACTTCCCATCATCTGATCAAAACAAAAATCATGCTACCAGCCTCAGTTTCAAAATATAGGAATGTTTAGTACAATGATAATAGAGGCTTGTCAGCAAACTTTCACTTTAAATTTTATTTAACTTTTTATTAGTTTTTCATAAAATAATCTGGAAGTTTATTCTACAAGGAAATTACGCAATTCATGTTGAATATAATGTTTCATTTTTGATGTTCCCTTGGGATTTCTAGTAACGCTAAGTTCTAATCAAGCTTTCTAAAGGAAAAATACTACCCAACAAAAGATTTTACAATATTATATTCATTTAGCATGCTTAAATCTCTTTTGAATGAATTTTAATCAAAATTCAATGCATTCGCTTCTGGACCTATAAAATAATTCTAGGTTGAAACTTCCAAAACGGGCAATGTCAGACAGTTAATTTTCAGGCCCTTTGAAAATTACTCACGCAATTTGTAAACTATGCCGATTTTTCTCGCTATTGCTACAGTTATAAATATCAATAAAATGCTTTTGTGCCAGGGTATAAGACAATGGGCTAGCGCAAATGTGAATGTGTTTATGCGTGCAACCACATTTTTCCTATTTGGGCTCCTGAAATCATACATAATAGTAATGTTGATGTAAGTGGCATCAGCGCGTGTTACTTCTGCGGACAAGCGCCTGGCCCCAGCCACCACAAGGTCTTATTTCAGGATTTACGAATCGAAATTGTGAACCATTTTTTCATTTTGTTAAGATAAGTGTAAGCTTCGACTACATAGAGTCTTTACTTATATACAAGATCCAAGCCAAAAGTGCCTAAAAGAGAGATGATGCTACTAGCATCAACACCCTGACGGGTGAAAAAGGAAAGAATATATTATATTATTACTATATATTACTTTAACTATGGCAATAAAAATGGCATTTATGACATAAAAATGTGGCAATATTAAGATGGCATTTTGGTAAGCAAATATAATATTATTAGATAAGCAAGTTGCGGTAATTAGCTAAAAAAGCGTAACTATTAAGGCAGTTTGTCCCTAATTAGCATGGCTTTGAGATAAGCATAGTCAGGCATAAACAAGCAAATGGCAGGAGATCAGTAGTGGCAAAGCATTAAAATGGCTGTAGATGTTACAGTATACAAAATGTTTACATTGACTGAAATTGTTATTGATGCTGGGCGGAGCTTCGTTGTGACGTCGGCTTACGCATAAAATCACGACCACGTGACCTCCCTGCGCGTTCGGGGATTTAGCGCCGACCGCGTTTGTCTGTACATAATTGTAACGGACTATTACTTCTGAAAGCGTCTACCCCACGGAGTATAATGATTTCAAATATATTTCAACAAGTATGTTGAAATATATTTGAAATATTATATAAATTACAGAATTCAGTTATGTACAAAATAAAAATATACTTGTTGCATGTAATTTTTTTACGTTACTTTGATGCAAATTAAAAATTTAATGATTAAAATTTAATTTGAAAATTGTAATGGCAAATTAAAATTTAATTGCAGCATGTAACATTTGAATAGTTCTAGTGCATTATGGCTCTCACCCTGCACTGTACCAAGATTTAAATCTTAATTTTAATAGCCATTCATTTATGTGATTAGGTGGCATGATTTCATAATATTCATAACTTATTTAATATGCCGAATTTATCTCACGGAAAATCAATTTTTCATTATACTTCTCTGCTGTTATGTTTTCACTTAACCACGCAAATAAAGTTAATTTTAAGCAGTATAGTGTTCATTTCCATTTTATTATAAAAACCTACTTAAAACGAAAAAAAAGGGATATGAGTTTACCTTCTTTTCTTTAAATAAAATAAAAAGGCAAATATTCTATCTTTCTTGTATAATTTCAGAAATTTATTTAACTTTAAAATCTCACGATTGCCTGTTTTCATGCACGAAATGCAGATGCACGTAAGTTATGTGCAATATTTAACTAATTTCTAATTTATCACTTTTTTTAAACCATACAATAAATATCCTCTTATTTACTAACAATCCAGACGTTTTGTAAAGTTATATAAATTCGTCTGATTGTGATCAGGCATGATATAAATGTTGCTCACCTTTGGAGCTCTAAATCTACTCGGATTCTTGATTCCCAAGTTTTTGTTCTTCAGCCTAACAGTTCTATAACCATTGTTGCATTCAGGGACGAAACAGGTTGCATTATAGGACTTATTCACACTGGAAATTGATATGAAATCAATATTTTTGGTATTACTGCCTACGTAAAATACTACGACAATACAAACTACTGGTGATTGCAACGCCCTCTATAAATAATGCGACAAAAAGTGGACCACTTTTGGGAAAAGTGGTAATACCAGTTTCACCTCCTTCATTATACTCCGTGTTCTAGCCCCTCAGATGCTAGTTTCCTCCTGTTCCTCTCTGAACATCTGCGCAGATTACTGCGCACGTCGTCATTTCCCTAAAGGTGCGCAAGTGCTAGCGTCTACATCCCAAAACGGCAGCCTACCAGAGAGGCGATTCTATTATTTTCACCGAGGAGTAGGGAAGGTCTTGCGCATGCGCTCTTCCTATACTTTTTTTTATAGGGACACTTTACGGAAGGCGGGGACGCCTGATGCATACCTTTGGTTAACAGGCATAGTCCCACGCTCTCCCCATTGTCTGTTTTTATATAGCTCCACCAGAGCCGAGGGAGCTGACAAGACAGTACCAGTACGGTCCCTGACGAGCCTGATCCCAACCTGGGTACAATACCCGGGTTCTACTCCTGTAAAAAATAAGGTACAATAGTACCTGATATTTTACCTCCGTGGTTGAGACTGTCTAAGTACAGATCCTAGCCAGTACTTCCCAGGAATTCTCCTGAGTCAACCCCCGGGGGGGGCGCTCTTCCTATAGCAGAAAGTAAATACGGGATATTTTCGCTGTTACTTTTCGATCCCTAATGTCTGAAAAACGTTTAAAACAACGGCCCTTTTCAGGGCTAACTAAACGGCCTTTCTCAGAACCAGTGGATCCGATTGTTTGTGAAAAGTGTGAAACAACGTTTACGCAACGAAAAAGTTTATATTGTCATATGCGAAAAGTGCATTCTGAGGAACCTGATCTGACATGTAATCAGCTCTGTGGTATGTGTAATAGAAAGTTCCGGACTATATCGAACCTACACGATCATTTACAGGAGCCTCATAGTATTTTGTTGAAATTCTTGGAATTCACACTATACTCCGAAGAAGAATTTATTGAGTGGGAAAAAAATTAAAAAAGAAAATCAATCGTCGTTCGTGCTTAAGAGTTCTTCAGAAAAAAAAAGAAATTGGCGTCCAACTGTCTTATTATAGCTGCCATCGAAGTGGAATTTATAACCCGAAAGAGGATAGAATGCAACACTTAAAAGCAAGTGGTTCTGTAAAATCCGGTTGTACCTGTCCTGCTATTATTAATGTATCGGCATATACTGTTAATGAAACAACTGAAATAAAAGTTCTGTATCAGTGAGTGCATGTTGGCCATGAACTGGAAGTAGGTAAGCTTCCTCTGTCTAAAGAAGAAAAAACTCATCTTGCTTCCTCTCTTAATCTCGGGACACCTACGTCGAAGATTTTGGATGAAACAAGACAGAAATATTCTCCAACGATAAGATACGACCTCACTACTCGGAAGGATCTTCACAACATTAAGAAAGAATTCAGGGAACAGCTTGAGTATAGGACCCCATTGGCGATTTTTTGGCTTGGCGACCGAAAAATGTCGCGAAGCCATGGAAAAGCAGTTAAAATTGAAAACACAAGTTAGAAAGCACGTTTTAACCAGAAAAAAATTTAGAATATATGTTTAAACAGCAAATTTGAAGGTGCATAAGTAAGTGGGGGAATATTTTAAATAGTAATATTGAAAATACAAGTTTAGTCTTAGAAAAGCAGTTAAAATTGAAAATAGAAGTTAGAATGCACATTTTAACAAGAAAACTTTTAAACACAAGTTTAGAATATATATTTAAGTAGTAAAACTGAAAATAATAAATAAGTGGAGGCATATTTTTAGCAGTCATACGGAAAATACAAAATTTAAGTTGTAAAATTGAAAATAGGAGGAATTGAAATAGGTTTCTAAAGTAGAAAAAGTTGTAAAATAATACACATCCAGAAATAAGTATCAAAAGTAGCTAGTTATCCGATACTTATGTAGATTATATAAGCAGAAATGTGATATATTAATACATATATGAAATCGAATCGAAAAGTAATTGCCCTGCGTTTTCTTCATAAATGCACATTAATCGACTTTTAATACTAATTTAGCAATATAACAGAACCAAACTGGCTATTAGATACCAAACAAATATAAACACATCTTAATCCCGCTTTTCCCCATATATTTTCCTTTTCTCCCTAGCGCCTATTCCTCACATGATATTTACTTCCGTTGGCATGATGAAATGTCGCCCATACCCTTAAAGAAGCCAAGTTGGCGCAATCAAGGCTGTTCTCCGAACAATATCCCAGTTTCCATATAAGAATTAAACTTTATCAGGCAATTGCTTTTTTAATGTGTTATTAAAATAATTAAAAAATTTGCTAAATAAAGTTTACTTTCGTGTGATCTTGCTTCAAAGGCGCCAATAATATATCAATTTTGGTATTCATTACTAAAATTTTTAATAAAAAACTTATTACTGCTGTAAAAAAAATTAACAAATGATATTTACCTCAGAGTCTTACCAAGTAATCACCTTAGTAATCAATGCAATAACTTAATGGGCATTTCATAACTTTTTAGTGTTTCTTAAGTTGCATAAATTTTCAGAAGTTCTTGTCATCTTTATGTTTTATACTTCTAAATCTATATACACTGCTCGACATTGAAAATACAATCAGAAATTTATGCAAATTTTAGAGTAGACGCACGTCACTGAGTTATGCGAATGATGTGAAATGCGCAGCTCTCCGACGCACGTGAAGTAAGATATAAGGGAAGGAACGTGCAGAATGGGCAATATTCGTGTCGTTATTTCTGCCAGACGAATTTTCGAAGAAAGCTGGTTTTTGTCCCGGAGGGTACGTGTAATAGGAGAGAATGCCAGGTAGCCGTCAACGAAGGCACTTCCAGCAGATAGACGATTTTACGAGGGGCATGGTAATTGGACTGAGAAGGGCGGGTTGGTCCTTACGTCAAATCGCAGCTGATACCCACATGGATGCGAGCACGGGGCATCGGCTATGGCGAACATGGTGGCTAGAAGTGCAGATTTTGGAAAAGTTTTTTTATCACCACCCTGTACTTATGTCTGTTTACCGCATATGTCCACATCCGTCCCGAATAAATTTCCGCATATTTAAGGCTTCAACAAATAGATGATTATTAATCCAAATGGCACTAAATATAATCTTTTGGCCTATGAATATTATTTACAAAAATCTGCTTTTTGAATAATGAAAGAAATTTCTGTTAAATTTCTCCTCGTGATCGGTTCTGTCAAATACAATTTTTATTCTACTGTTTGCATATATAGCTACTAATATTTTTTTTAAAAAGGTTTAAACATCGTTGCGTAGTCATTTCTTAATATGTTATGAGTTAATAAGCATGCGTTAATGAAAGGATAATATGATTCATTCAGGTTAGCTTATGAGGAACAGAAGTTATTCAGCAAATCTAAAATCAGGTACGACCTTTCTTAAATAAGTTTAGCAACACCGATCCATAACCCCTAATTATAAAAAATTGGCTTTACCATTTTGTCCGCATTCGGTTCCGTTTATACTAAATGAGAGCAAATATTTTTACACATGAAATTTATTTTAAAAAAGAGCATCTTAACCATCTAAAATTCAGATATTTGAATTTGTCTAAGATGACTAAATATAAGGAAGACCTGGCTAACTGACGTCGGAAGTTTAGCATCATGGGAACCATTGCTATCGTAAAGAAAGAGTTAATCCATTAATGTTTTTTTAAATATAATTAAAATTTGAATACTCTTGGAAAATATCAGTGCTGACTCTGTCATTGACATACACACCTAGGCTATAAGTGGTGAACTGAAAAATAATGACATTTCTGAATCTTGATAAAAGAAAGGCTGTCTCTTTTTCTAAATTTCAGAGTCTAATGTCAAGATGCCAGTCAATTGAAATCAGAGCAGAAGAACTAGAAACAGTTACCGGAGATGCTATCGACTCTTTACCAGATGCTGTGCCAGCTGCTAGAAGAGTAAATTCTTTACTTTCTAATAAATAAAATAAAGGACAGATAAGGATTTTAAAGCTGGGAGGGTTATATGTGTATACATACTTTTTGTGCTGATAATTACAATAAATGAGGGAGATGCACAACTAAATGTCATAGTAGTCCATATTCTTCTTTAACAGAAGCTGTTAAAGAATTTCTTCTCTAACAGAAATTTGACCAGCTCCCATCTTTTCTTTAAAGACTTTCATTTCTTATTTATCAGAAATTTGACCAGCTTCCATCTTTTCTTTAACAGATTCTTGTCCCGCTTTAATTTCTTCTTTAAAGGATGATTGGCCAGCTTCCATCTATTCTTGGAATGCAGCAAAAGCAGTGTCTATTTTGTTTTTCCATCGCGCTTGTGACTGTCATTCAAACCCCACTCCTGACACCAAAAAGTGTTGCGTGAGTACGGGTTCGTAATAGATTGAATTCAGAAGTCCGATAAAAAGTTAATAAAATTTATTCTTATCACCAGAAAAGTAACAAAACGGTAGATTTTTCCTCAAAGATATTCGTACAATACCACAATATTGCACAATATAATCAGTAGCTATATTTTAAACTACTAAAACATCAAATACAATGCAGTCCAAAGCGCAGAAGAAGCTAATACGATCTCATCGCAAATTCGCTACAATCAACAACAACAGTTATTTAAAAAACTATCAACCTCAGATGTATCCTTCCGGCTTTTATAGCTTTTTAAATAGTCTGCGCGAGACAATTCTAGCAATTTCTGGAAAGCAAAAAGAGTAGAATTACGGTTAAAGCTAACATAGTTGCCAATTACATTTATTCAAATTAAATCTCAATTACAGAGATAAACTTTTATTCAATCTTAAATGCACGTGCTCTTGTATTTTTACTTTTCCGGAGTAGCTTTCTCTTAAAATTTGTCCCGCGCTGCATAGCACGGGGAAATAAAACAATTTTAATTATAATTCTACTAAAAATGTCTAACTAAATACGAAATTCGTAACAATATTTTATCCATTTTATACGCTTACGCTATTAAAACATCAGTTAACGGTAATCATAAAAAGTGAAGGCTGAATTTTCTCCAGTCTGAATTCTTAATTAGAAGTATCACAAGTAAAGGAAAATGAAAATAAAATATTTGTGCCTTCCGTTAATTTGCAGCTACAATAACAAGTTTTTCAAAAAGTATTCAAAAAAAAGTCAAAGCGAATTAAATGCAGAACGCAATATCAACAAAGCCTACTTTAAACATTCTTCTTGACTAACCAATCGGGGAGAATCGAAGCAAGCCCAAATCTTCGGCAAGCTAGCGCTAATAGCAGAAATAAAAAGAAGAATAAACATTCAGTTTTAAGCTTGCCAAACGCTGTAGGCTAAACTTTAAAACCAAACTCCATATTTATATTTTAATATAATTAACTTCTGTGAAAGTTGACGTGAAGTAAGTCTATAGGATAGCAACAATAATAAGAAAATTG
>KK118849.1:0-63567 GCA_000611955.2 Stegodyphus mimosarum
AATTGATCTCAATTAGCTAAAATATTTTTCAAAATATATGGCACTTGATAAAAACCTCTGAAAAGTACTAAACCCTTTAGCCAGGTATTTATATCATAGCAGGCATCCTTTGAATACTTTTGTCTGGTAAATATTCAACTTCATTTGAAAAGTATATTACTCTTTTTTAATTTCTCCTATCTTGATATATCTTCTACAACAGTTTTCAACCAAGGGGAAATTTCATAGCTTCAGGGGGAAGAACATGGTCAGCCTATTATTAATATGTTAAGTATTTAGATTTAGTTTATGAATATGATAATTTACTTTTGTTCAAGTTTTGGTGCTTATCAACATTTTCTACACTTTTGTTATTTAATCTATAAAACAAGTTGAAACATAGTATAAATCTAAATAAACGTATATGCATTTTTCAAGAGTTGGAAAGGGGGGGGGGAAATTTCCTAGTAATGATGAAAGAGATGGTATGGGTTGTTTTACTTTTTTTAACATATCTATGTTATAGCATTTATTATAACTAAAGCCATGCCTTTGAGATACTTTTATAACTGATGAAGCAAAGTAACATCCTTTAAATATTCATTCAAAAACGCATTACCTCATCATAAATATTCATCTAAAATGTGTAAGTAGGAAGTATTTTTGTGTTTTTTGTGAAAGAGAAAGAAAACAAAAGTCCATAAAGTACTGTACTTCCTTTGTATTCTCAGATTAGTCATGCTAATGTAACATTTACGTTCTCAAAACCTGTGTACTGTATTATCATTTCCCAGGTTACAGCTTTAGTTTGACTAAGAAGAAAAATAAATTCACAAATGTTTTATTGTGCAGACCCTAGAAGTTCACAAAATGTTGAGTAGATAATAAAAATTAAGAAGAGTTCAAAACAGTAAAAACCATACTATGCAACGAACTCCAGAAACCACTTGTTAGTATTTGTCATTTACACATGCTGGTTCATAAAGACTGGACAAGTTTCACAAAGATTTAAGAATATTTGCTTAGATTCCTGTATTAGCTAATTCTGTTTCAAAGTCATCAGGCATCATATCAGTAAGAACCACCAGTTACAATTCAGAAATATTCAAGAAACACAATTAGGTGTTTATCATGTTTCAAAATTAGCAAAACTTTTCAATAAGAAAGAAGTATTTTAAGTAAATTGCCAAGGGTTTCTTATTTCAACAATAATGCTTATTTCCAAGCATAAAGAAATAGCAGTACTGTTCTGTTATCAGGATCAGGTTCAGAAATGTATGTATGTGTTTATGTATGCATGTATGTGTTCACTGTATGCATAAGTACAAATATATGTGTGTATACAAATACACATATAAGCACATACATACAAATACATGTTCATACATTTCTGAATCCAGTCCTGATAACAGAACAGTACCAAAATAACTGTTACTGCTTTGGCTGAGTATCCGAAGAAGCATATTCCTTGGATATATAAATTGTAAACTTTTCTATACTTTTTATAGCTAATAAATAAAGTTTTTCCTTCAGATTTTTCAATTTTTTTTTTCAGTCATAGTTAAAAACAGATTTTAACAACAGTAAACTGAAAATAAAAGAAGCGACGTACTGCTGTTTACAGTAATGTAAAAATAAAGCAGTAATTTGAAAATATAGAACTATGGATTTTTCTCGACTCTTAATTTATACAATCTCCTCGTGATAATGGTAATGGTAATGGTAATGGTAAAAAGCATGGAAAAAAGGGGGGATGAGACTGTAAGCTGTCAAACTATTGGGGTTAAAGAAAAGTATAATTAGTTTTTTCTATTACATGGACCTTCAGCCCACTATTTAGGGGCCAATATACAAATCAAACCCTACTACTGCATCACATAAAAACTAATTCATAGGAAATTTGGATCATTAGATATGTTTTGTTTTTCCTAACACAAATCACAGTACAGATATTTATAGGGCATTCAGTAAGATTTGAGGTACATTAAGAATGCAGGTGTTACCAGGGTACAAAACATTTATTAGTCCAAAGGGATGTAGTCCCGAAGGACTATTACTTTCGTTTGGGCGTTTTGCGTCGTATCACAAAAATGTCCGATTCGCTTTTCAATTTAGTGCTTATGTTTCTTTGTTGGTAACTGAAGTGGCATTGGGTTGGCTATTAGAATTTTTGAAATTGTACTGTGTTGGTTATTGGGTCTGTACTGGATGGATTAATGGAATTGTATTGGGTTGACTATTGGAATTATATTGGGTTGGTTTTTGTGTTCGTATTGGGTTTAGTTTAATGTTTGTTTCGTTCGGCAAGTTATTATATTATTAAGCAAGATCCCTTTGGACGTAATCTAAAATCTGAATCCTTTCAGATTTTTTTTTTTTTCTTTTCTACTATGTTGATAATCACTACACAATTCAAGAGTAATATCAACATGTAGTTACAGATATGGCACTATTTGTCTTTTGTTTTTACTTATCAGAGATTAGCAAATAAGGCATAGTTTAAAATTATTATACACACAATGTGATTTCAAAAAATTAAATTAGTAATCATTAAAAACACATCACATAAATTCTGTTTCAAAAGCAAAACTACTCCATTACAGCGTGAATTATGAATTCTGAGTCTCAGTTTGGCCATGCTTGATCTGTACATAAGGCATTTAATTATAAAACAATAACTTCTAAGAAGCAGTATATTCTTAATTTAATTTAAGAATATGTTCTGAAAATTATTCAGATTTCTTAAGTTTTTTAAAAATAACACTTTTTTTTACTTTCATAAAATATATAAATTGCTATTTCAGTGTCAGTGAAGTATCAGACTTTCAATACTCAGCTACATAAATTTCTATCCATAAAAAATATTTTCTTACTTTTTCATAAGCAACTAATAACAAATTTTATTTCAGATATAAAAAATGCACTCAGATATATATGTTCTGCTTTACCACTCAGCGAATAAGGAGCTGAGTTACTTGATGATAATTGCTTGAGCGAATTTTATGGCATGGGTAATTTTGTGGCTTTCACTTCATTTTGAGTTTATTAACTTTGTTTAGAATATGGTCACTTTTATCTGGTTGCATGTGTATTGATTATTTGTTTATTATCTTTTATTTTTTGTTTATTATCTCTATCTTTAAAATATATTGAACTCGCATTCTCTACATTGATTATATATTATTATATTTCTTTATGAAAATGAATATTTAGACAAAATAATGCATAAGACAATTTAATGAACATTATATAACATTACGGAACTAATTCTAGAATGGCAACTATGTGGAAAGCTATCAAATACTGCATTTTCAAGTTAATAATAGAATAATATTTCTGTCGCAGTTATATGAGAACTGAATACTATGAGATTATAGTATAGTTAATTATACGAGAATATCTGAAATAATATTTTCACAAGCATAGACATAATATTTCAATACTTGGGATTTCAAAGTAGAAAAAGTTGTAAAATAATACACATCCAGAAATAAGTGTTAAAAGTAGCTAGTTTTCCGATACATATGTACACATTTCTACTCGTAGTAATACATATATGAAATCGAATCGAAAAGTAATTGCCCTGCGTTTTCTTCATAAATGCACATTAATCGACTTTTAATGCTAATTCAGCAACATAACAGAAAGAAACTGGCTATTAGATACTAAACAAATGTAAACACATCTTAATCCCGCTTTTCCCCATATATTTTCCTTTTCTCCCTAGCGTCTATTCCTCACATCATATTTACTTCCGTTGGCATGATGAAATGTCGCCCATACCCTTAAAGAAGCCAAGTTGGCGCAATCAAGGCTGTTCTCCGAACAATATCCGATGCAATATATCCATCTCAAACAACTGGATACGTAATCCATTTCAAGGAAATGTAAGTTCAGAAACCTCTCTAAATATACTGGAAAAAGAAAAACTCATAGAGTTATCTTGTGACAGTTCTCTAGAAGCAATTTTTAAAGATCAATCTTTAATTGACCTCTGGCTCCGTATACAAAATGAATATCCCGTTCTGTCAAAAAAAGCCATTGAAGTTCTATTACCATTTTGCACAACATATCTATGCGAGAAAGGATTTTCAACATATACTTAACTGAAAGATAAATACAGAAACAGGTTAAATGCAGAACCTGATCTAAGACTGAAATTGTCAGATATTGAGCCTAACTTTGAATTGCTTTGTTCTATCAAACAGCGACAAATATCCCATTAACAGTTTTTCCAAATGTAAAACATAAGAATCAGTTTGTTAAATTTATCTTGTTTTCAACTTTTATAGCCATCATTTTAGTCTTATTAATGTTTTATTTAAATGTTTCATGATTAATATAATCAATTATTCTGCAATATGAAAAATATATATTCTATCAAATTTTATTGCTTTTTTTTTTACCTGTCATTAACGACTATATAGGGGGTTCGACAAATTGTTTCGGACCTTTCTTTTGTTTCGCGAGGAAAAAAAGGTTGGGAAACACTGACCTAGAGAATTGGATTGAATTGTTTAATATAGGCTTCGCAGACAAGGGCAGGATGCCTTCATATCAGTTTTAGTATCTTTATGCATGTCAGCCATTACACAGACAGAAACTTACACAAGGATGCCATGGCATAGAAATATCTGCACCCTTCTGAACAATTTTAAACATGAAAGTAGTTCTTATAAGATTGCAGACACCTTTATGTAGTCCCACTACTATACAGGTAGTATTTACAATTTATTAATTAGAGCAGAAAACTAAAGCTTTATCTGCTTAGCACTGCCTGCATTCTTATGAAATTTATTTTCTTTAATATAAAACTGATATTTATAAGGGTATAGGTATGTTTTTTGCTAGGACACACTTGTGAAAATTTTCTGTTTTGCTCAGATCTGGGAAATTTGCATAAAAATGTTGGCAATAATTGGTTAGTTGAATGTGGCAAATAACCCACCTAAGTTGAAGATTTTCTACTAGAAACTCGCTTATATTCATGTTGCATATGCGACCCTCAGGCTTTCTCTCAAACCCACTATGCAGATATCCCGAGTACCTAGGTCTGAACCTGGGATGAACTACCAATATACAGCAGTCTAATCGCTTGGGCATTGGTGCGAAGCACTTTTACGAAAAGATCCCAAGATGGGTATCTGCTTAATCTCCATCCTGATTTAGACAGAATGAATTCACCAAAAAATATAAAATAAGCAAACATTTATTTATAAGAAACTGTATTAGGCAATAAAATAGAATTATACCACCACTTTGCTTAGAATGAAAGGCTGAAACACAGATTCAAAAATTACCAAATCGTACTGCCAAATAAGATACAAAGAAAAATTTTCCATTAAAAATTCCACTGAAGACAATGTGCTGTGTTTTGATACGGATATTTCAGATGATTGTTAAGGTAGAATATTGCTGCATACAGTGCCACTTAGCTGCTAGACTCAGTTAAAGCAATGTGGCAAAACATGTCTGTAGAACATCATGTAATTAGCATTACTAAAGTTTTGTTTTTTAGTACAGTCGGTTTAACTAAATAGATAAACAACACTTATCATCGTAGATATCTTCATCACATATTACACAAATCCTGCACTTTCTATTCTTACACATCTTGTGCTTTTGCACTGATACATAGAATAAATGTTTTCATTCATCTACAGATCCATTCTAAGGCACTAATGACTGGTTGAACCTGACAATTTAGCAGCAAATATCATGCAGAATATGACATGTTCGGCTCAATGTAAATAAGGCCATTGATGTCACTTGATGTAATTATCTGGAGCTAATGAAAAGGCAGAGAAGGGGATAAAGTGACAACATTGTTCTTTTATCCCAAAGTTATTTCAATAACTATGAACATAATGCATTAAAATCTTTGAATTTTTAAGTTATCAATCGAGAAACAAAGCTAGAAGCAGATATTGGCGGGAGTGAAAATAATATAAAAAGAAAGTAATGGTCCATGTAAAAACTAAATTTTTATAAGTGCATGAAAGCATTTTATCTTTGCATTGTGAAAGCCAGTACGTGTGGAAAAAAGTGCTTTCTAGTGCCTAAATGCTTAATATATGACCATGGTTTCGATGATTTTCAAGAAAAAAAAAATTGGTTAGTTAAATGTGTTCTTTAATTACTTAAAACTTAGACCCACTAGTTCTGAAACGCACTATATGCACCTTTTGTCTATTACAACAAATAAAATATCACATTTTAAATTAAGTTACTATAGAAAAAATGAAAGATATTTTATATTTATCATGTTGTGACTGAAGACTGCATTCATTCTAAGTACTATATTTTTACTATACATAACAGGTACAGGTAAAAGTGGATAGGACACCATAAATCCACAACTGGTAGTACAGGTAGTCTTGCTCCACTAATTGTGCAGTGCCAGCCTAATTTTGATGGAGAATACCAGCCAGGGATTGTCCAAGGGTCTTCCCCCTACCAGATGCTGAAGACGATTTTGGCTCACTGTAAATTTTGAATGCTTCCTTGTTGCACAGATACTACTAGACTTCTCCAGGATTTGAATGAGGGCCCATCGGTACCATAGTCAGCATCACTAACCACTGGGTGGCAAAATAATACATAACAGCAAGTTAAGAGTTAAAACATGACTAGTTTCCAATTCTTTTTCTGAATTCTTATCTATACTGTGATAAAAACTGGTTTCCATTACTGGCAGCTTCTATAGCCTCATCTTAGAAACATGTAATTTCTCATCCTTTCAGTGTATATTATTGCCAAATAACTTCAAACTTTACTTTAGCAGTATGCCCGTTTCTATCTCCTCTTAGGAGCACCCATCGCTGCTGCAAGGGCTGTACAATATTTGTATATATTTTGTATTTATTCCATTGCTTTTATCATTTAACTTTATTTCATGTGTGCATACTTTGTTTTATTATCTAAATGCAAATGCTGAGCACTACTGAGAACAATGAACTCTCAAGATAACCACGCCCAGTGTTCGTGAATTTTGAACTTTTCTGCATTTTTATGTACTGTTAGTGCAAATTTCTAGTGGTAAACACTTACCTGGACATTTACCAGCTTGTGAAAAATTGGTTTTAATAATTCTGCACAACAGATATTTTTAAAATTAAGATTTTATGTGTTTTTCTGTCCCAGCCAATGGCATGGACTCTCAATCATCACATGACATGGCTCCACATCTGGACATTGCCTATCAATGCTTATGTAGTAAATAATGCTACTCTTATATATATTCAAGATCCTTAATGAGGAATTATGTACTGATATATCATGTTTTTTACTTCTAATTTAATTTATTGTGCTTTATTGTATATACCTGTATCTGAAATTCCACCACCCCACGATGACAAATCTCTATGTGGCAAAGTGCCACCTCTTCCCTTAAATATTTCACATCTTGTCTCTGTGACATCTTCTACTTCCAGGTTCCTATATTGGAAGACAACTGGCAAAAAGCAATCCACGTAGGCTAGGCCCGGTATAATAGCGGTAAATGGAAATGAAAAAATTTCATTTAAAATGTTAAAAAAAAACACTAAATCACTTTACTAAAGCTTCTAGAAAATATTAAATTATGAAATATTAGCACATTCCCTAATAAAAAGCCCCCTCGTTACAGAATTTTAATATGTTGCCATTTGTAAAAAATCTGGTGTATATACCACGACTTCCATGTACAGATTATTAAATTATACACATATTTTCCTGCATTTAAACTTATTGAATAGAATTAAATCTAGTTCATTAATAGCACATAAACCACAACAGAATAAATGCACTTTTTAAAATTCCCTATATTTATTCACCATAGCGATACTATGGCATTTCACTTAACAGCGTTACATCTCATTCATTTTATAACTCAGAATGCAAAAAAAAATTATGTCTTCTGAAGAATTATCTAATCGTTGCCACATGTTCTCTTCAATAATAATAAATCTAAAACGACGTATAAAAGAAATTAAACAAATTAAAAATAAACACTTTTTCACAGCCAATTCAGGGCTGGTTACCCAATGCGCTACTCGTAAACATTCCCCTCTGTCCGAAACAGACTGGCGACAGTATTTTCTGCTAATATGAAATATTTGTTTCCTCGAATTTCATTAAAGATGTATTTCTCATTCAGTTCTCACTTCGCGGCAAGACAAAAATAATAAAAGGAGAAAATATCTTCATTAAAAATTTAAAGATATAGAAAAGCATAAAACAACAAATATAGTTAAAAATTTTTAAAAATTTTCCCCCTGAATCCATTTTAAATCAGTTTTATAATTCGTTTGGGGGGAAAGAGGAGAGTTTGGGGAAAAAGAGTCCTTTATTCTATCCTTGCGCACAGATGTCACGCAAAAACATCGTGAAATTGGATATTTTTGTTGAAATATGATACTCAAAATTTTTCGTGATTACAATACTTCCTTTTCACTTCATACAAGGAAGTAAAAAGGGAACTTTCCTCATGTTTTATACTACAAAGACGTTAAAGTTTAATCCACGTGTACAGAATAAAATTTGTAACTGCCAATAGGCTGAAAATATTTTGTTAAAAAATCTGGAATTTTGTGTCAAAAATGCATTGGATAAAAATAAAAGATGTGACAGAATATATCAAATTTAATTACTTTATTACTAAAATTTGCATGAGACTGGTGACAAAACTGAATAACACTGCATAGTCATAGAATTTTAAGGTTTCCAAAAGAGAGGAGGGGAAAGATGCAAATATCACAGTATCACATGCAAAAATTTATTGGTAACATAATACATACAAATCACATTTTCATACAGAAAAGATTTAAAAAAGAAAATGCATCCATCACTGGTCATAAATTTATTTTTGTAGGTGGTTCCTTTTTTACATAATGTTATGCTCGTTGTTGCTTCTCCAGTGCTTTCTGTTGCTTCAACCTCATCTGTTCTGCATCTCTGTCAAAAACAAATAAACTTATTATAGCATAACATATACAGTTAATGGAAATTTTCAGTTCAGAGTAATCTACTCAATTCTCCTTTCTACAGGGTGATACATGTCGCACCAAAAAAAAAAAGGGGAGGCACAGTGCTATATCTCCCATTCTACTCGAAGGGTTGTCAAAATTTAACTTGTGTTTTCCATGTCTTGAAAGCACGACTTAGGATATATATTAGATTCATATATAGCATTGTTCTAAAATAGGTATTTTCACACAAAGTCTGAGTTTCTCTGAAATAACATCAGCATTGCCACTTAAACCACAGAATGAAATTCCCTCACTTTTCCAGATGAGTTTTAAAAAAATTCCAGTCTATATGCATAATGCACGTTGGCTGTGCTAAGAGGTAAATTAATTATGGTACAACTTGAAAACATAAGAATTTGCCAATTACATATGATTTATTATATGTACATGTTACCGTGAAAGACCAAAATTGGAGGATGCCGACTTTCACCAGAGAATGTCAGCATTCACCAAATACGCCAGTGAAACATCGAATATTGCATTACATTCTTGTACATTTGGACCCTCACCGGTGTATGTCAACAATCACAGATATGCTCTGGTGTAGGTCAAAAAGAGAGGAGTAGACAAAGAGGCAACTGGCTGTTTCCCACCAAATCCTTTGTTCTGGTGGGAGTGAATCAGCTTTGTCAGTCTTATGCAAGGTTTGATTGTGTAAGCAATGTTTTCTTAATTTTTTTTCCTGATACCCTAATTTATACTGAATGGATACTGCAGTGAATCGTGATCTTTTTCTTAAAGTATTTATCCTTTAGTTGTCATAAGTTCGCATAAAGTAAGAAGAAACTGAACATTAAAAAAAAGCAAGGTTGTCTCGAGAGCATAACATGATTATTATTATTTAATTTCTGAATATGTTTTTTCAATAGTTGCTAAGTTGATTTATAATTGTTTAAAACAAATAATATTTTTATGTTGGCAGTGTTTCAAACGCAGGCTCGAGAGCCACGTATAGCTCTCGCACGAAAAACGTAGAGATAGCAATTTTATTTCAAAATGTTTAGAATAGGTTTTTCTCTTGTGATTGTATGTAGCCTTTTGGTTTTGGGCATTCAATAAAATTATCTTGCTGTGTTCCATCATTAGAGTTTTCACTAGAGTTCAACTTTACACCGTTGAAACATTAATACTACATCACAATATGTACATGTTACCGTGAAAGACAAAATTGGAGAATGCCGACTTTCACCAGAGAATGTCAGCATTCACCAAATATGCCAGTGAAAGATCAAATATTGCATTACATTCTTGTACATTCGGACCCTCACCGGTGTATGTCAACAATCACAGATATGCTTTGGTGTAGGTCGAAAAGAGAGGAGTAGACAAAGAGGCAACTGGCTGTTTCCCACCAAATCCTTTGTTCTGGTGAGAGTGAATCAGCTTTTTCAGTCTTATGCAAGGTTTGATCGTGTAAGCAATGTTTTCTTAATTTTTTTTCCTGATACCCTAATTTATACTGAATGGATACTGCAGTGAATCGTGATCTTTTTCTTAAAAAGTTAAATGCATTACTTGTGGGTAAACGAGAAGACAATTGTTTTTATTTTTTTCAAGTACTCTAAAATATACTTTCTGAAGTGGTTTCTGCTAAAACTAAGTGCAACACACTTTTGGATTACAGATGATTAAAACGTTTTGACATTTTAAAAGTTAATGATGAAGAGAAGTTAATTGCACCATTAAAACCAGGAGAAACAAATATACAGCATTATGTTACCAATGAGGAATTGTTCAGTATACTACATGAAACTCACACCAGAATAGGCCACGGAGGAAGAACACATATGCTTAAAGAGTTGCAAATTAAATACAAAAATATTACACCTGAAGTTGTAATGTTGTATTTAAATTTATGCAAACAGTGTCAAATGAAACACAGCGCGCCTAAGAAAGGTATTGTTGTGAAACCAATGATCAGTTCTCAGTTAAACTCAAGATGTCAAGTTAATCTGATCGATTTGCAGTCAAACAGAGATGGCGAATATAAGTTCATAATGGTGTGTCAAGATCATTTAACTAAGTTTCTCCAGCTACGACCTTTGAAAACTAAATGAGCTGAAGAAGTAGCGTATCACGTTCTTGCAATATTTTTAACATTTGGTGCTCCAGTAATATTGAAATCAGATAATGGCAGAGAATTCAGTAATCAAGTCATATCCAAAATATGCACTATGTGGAAAGATGTTAAGATAGTTCATGGAAAGCCTCGTCATAGTCAAACACAGTTGACTTTCAACCTCAGTTGAAAGGGCCAATCAGGATACCCAAAATATGCTAACCACATGGATGAACGATAACGATACAAATAAATGGACAGCAGGTTTACCTTTTGTTCAATTTGGCAACAACACTACACACCACAAAAGAACACGCCTAAGTCCTTATGAAGCCATGTTTGGCATTAAAGCAAAAAGAAATACATCATTGTCTTTTTTGCCTAGTGAATATATCGCAAATATCGAAACTGAAGAACAACTCGAAGAAATTGCCCATGCTTTTGAAACCGAAAAACAGCTTGAAGAAACTGGTAACACTTCTGAAAAAAATTTGAGTGGTGGTCATACCGAAAACCATATTCCAAAGAAAAATATTGAAGAGGACTTGCAATCTACCACATCTTCAAGTTCTGACTGGAAAACACAAGTTAATTTCTATAAAAAGAGTGGCTGCGAAAGAGAATCCGCAATAAAAATGATACGAACCTCACAAAAACAATTTCCTCCCCTCAAATTGGTTTTACTGTACAAATTCAAGTCCCTGATATCAACCGTGGCCGTATAGATAACTGAAATGTGATAGTGGTTGTTGTTGGAACAGAAAACTCCAAATTCTATAAACTTGCAAACGAAAATGGTACCCTTAAGCAGCTTTACACACGTAATCAGTTCATAATTTTTAATGAAAAGTTACTTTCCATAGATGAGATTTATTTTCAAGAAATATTGCTGAGAGAAGCAGCTGCAGCTAATTCGAGAAGCGTTGGGCAAGGCTATACACGTTGTCACTGCAAAAGGAAGTGTTCCACAAATAAATGCAGTTGTAAACGCAAGGGCCTCTTGTGCAATTTAAAGTGTCATAATAAGTTTAAGTTGTAGCGATATAGAAGATTTGAATCACATAATTTAGTAAGTTTTTTATTACTATTATTTTATTTTCTCATTTAGAATGTACTGTGTAATTAAGTAAGTTTTTAACTTCTATTATTTTCCTTTCTCATTTTGAATGTACTGTGTGTTTTAAGTTCTTATTTTAAGTCTCAAGTGTGTTTTTTCGCGAATGAATTACGAAGAAGAAAATATAATATTCTTACATGTTCAACATTCACCATTAGTACATGGTGAATGTCGAGATTTACCGTTGTAAGTCAGAAATAAGAGTATTTGGAAAATATTTCGGATATACACCAAATGACTATCTGAATTTGACATTCACTGGTAAAAGTAGACATTCTGCAGATTTCGGCATTTCACCATAACATATATATATATATATATAGATATAATATAATCACCAAAACATTACAATTATAACTATAACAGTTGTTGAGATTTATAATATGAGAACTATAATAGTTGTTTAATTGAGATTAGAATCTCGATTAAAAAAATACCTTTTTTTTTTGCAGACATTTTACAGGTAAATGAAAGAAATCTATTTAATGATACTTTTAAATAAATTCAAGTATTTTATATTTATTTAGCAGCATACATAAGCAAAAAATATGTGCATTAAATTTCATGATGTATGTCATCATACTGCTACAATTACTTTCAGGATTATGCCAGAGAAAATTTTCTGAAATTTGAAAGTATCATTTACTACTAATAAATAAATTTAGAGGGAAGAAGCAACATTAAATGATACGAATAACATTAAAACAATTAAAAACTGAATTACAATAATCATAATATATATATATATATATATATAATTGAATTGAATAATACATATATATAATTGAATTGAATAAACCAATTTTGTTTTATATGAAAATACGTATTTCCTTTAGTTCGGCATGCACTGCACATGTTAGTCTCTCCATTCTTCAGCTTACTAGAAATTTGCTTTGCCTTTCTAAAAGACAATCTGATTGGAGCTGTGAAAATTGGCTCTATGCCAGCTGCCCAAATGACGCTTATGCGATATAATTCACTAAGAAAGTCATTGCTTCCAACGTCAATGCAAAACTCGCTTTTTTGGGGGAGGGTTCACTGTATGAAATTCCCCGACTTTTCCAGATTTTGATTAAAATATTTAAATTCCCTGACTTTTCCCTGAATTTTTTTGGCCCCCTGTCTTTTTCCGAATTTCTAGGTAGTGTGGCAACCCTGTAACATATAAATTTTTCCTCATATCTCAATTCTGCGACTCAAATTATGCTTAGATACTAAATTTTGTAATTTTTAGTAAGAAATTTAAAACTTTTATCTTAGCACCTTTTTTTCCCATTCTGGTACATGTTAATAATAAATATATAACAAATTCAATTAACATGGAGGAGCTTTACCTCTGAGAGCTGATTTTTTAGAAACTACCTGTGCAATTTTTACAAAACTGGCATTTTTACATAATTTGAGTCGTAGAATCGAAATATGGAAAAGAATTGGTGTGTCATTTCAGAAAAAAAAAATCTGATATTTCATCAAAATACCTATATTAGAAGAATGCTACATATAAAATCTAATATATATCCTAAGTCGTGCTTTCGAGACATGGAAAACGCAAGTTAAATTTTGACTATCAGCACAGTCGAATGGGAGATATAGAACTGTTCCCCCTCCTTTTTCTTTCTTTCTTTCTTTTTTTTTTTTTTTGCGCAAGGTGTGCGTATTATATTTACCAATGTGAATTGAAAATTCTGCCAGAAAACCTGTGGGCACATGTGGCATACCTACATCTGTAGACAGCTAAGACTCGGGCAGTTCATTTACTATACATCATTGGATTATGATAACAGAAGGCCTGATTGAAACAGGTTGTATGTCCCAGATGCTCAGTGGACAACAGCAAGCACAAGTACTGCTGTCCCATATTATTTTACAGGAAACACTGAGATGTATTATGGAAGCCTTCCTGGATCGTCTCTAATGATACTTCTTTGCAGCAAGAGAATAATATTTTCAAGAACTGTGAGCAAGACTATTGGAGAGAACAGCGGTTTCAACAGGATGGCACAACAGTAAGGACAAGCATGATTGTGTTCCAACATTATTCCACATAACATGAAATGCATTATGCAAGCCTTTCGACACTACCTCTAATGATGCATCCGAGCAGAAGGGAAATATTATTTTTAAGGGTCAATGACATCTGTATTATAAATATTATAATACTGCAGGAGATGTCTATATGGATATTGTTGTTCATATTATTACAAACACTCATCATCTTTCTGCTGTTATTTAAAGTTGGGAGGTAGAGTATGTGCCACCTTATATTAGAATATGAAGAAAGACTTTTAGCTGTATTTCTCCATATACACTGATAAATCTTAAACAGGTCAAAGTACACTGTGCAAAAAAAAGGGGGGCAGTTCTATATCTCTCGTTCTACTCAGTTGATTGATGAAATTCAATTTTCAGATCTTGAAAGTGCATCTTGGCTTATATATTAGATTTCTATATATAGTACTGTTTTAATATATGTATTTTGACACAAAAATCGGATTTTTTCTGAAATGACATGCCAATTTTTTTCCATACTTTAATTCTACGACTCAAATCACGCTTAAATGTTAAATTCTGTAAAATTTGGTGTCAAATTTACTGAGAAATTCACAAATTTATCTTGCCACATAACAAATATGCCAAATTTCAAAATGTGCCAATATGTAAATTCATGTGTATTTTAGAAAATTTTTAATAAATGATTAATTTTTTGCCGGTTTGCCTAGAAATACATCTACTTTAAGATGATGTAAAGAATTTTATAATTCAAAATTTTTTAGAAATATTTTAAAAAATATTTAAAAACAAATTTTAAAAACAGATCATAAAAAATGGTCAAATTTTATTTGGAAGAACTTAAATTTCAAGATGTGACAGGACGAATTAAATAAGTTTAATAAAAAAAAGAGATATTAACATATACCAAATTCAAATAACACTGAGGAGCTAAAATTTTGAGAGCTAATTTTTTAAAAACTACTCTTACGATATTTACAATTGGCATTTGACATAATTTGGTCATAAAATCGAAATATGGGAAAAAAAATTGTCATGTCATTTCAGAAAAAGTCCGATTTTGTGCGAATATACCTATTTTAGAACAATGCTATATACAAATCTAATACATATCCTGAATTGTGTTTACGAGACATGAAAAATGTAAGTTGAATTTCATCAATCAGCCAAGTAAAATGTGGGATATAGAACTGTCTCCCCCCTTTTTTTTTGAGCAGTATACATCTGAGCTATATGGTTAGGAAAGGATGCCTTCATTAAAGACTTCCTAAAGAAAAACAGTTTGTAACAACATTGTACATTGGAAAATGTCAGGAAAATCATATCAGACAACTCATTTAACTACTACACACTAACCCCGAAGCAAATTCATTATTATTCTGCTGGTTTAGACAAAAGACCATTGCAAAAAAAAATTCCATCTTTCATTATGAATTTGGAAGTTTTTGATCAATAAGTATAATTTACATAAATGATATACTGCACATTTCAGAATCCAAACCAAAACTTTGCATTCCCTCACACAGATTAAAAAATTTCAATTGCATTTTTTGTATCTTCTGTTGGCAAATTAGATTTCCTCAGGGCATTTTACATTCTTAAAATTCTTTCAATTCTGGTAAATGATCTCAATAAATGTTAAAGACAGTCCATCTTTACCTTCAACTAAAACAAAAATCATAGTGTGCTTACTCTTCTGCTAACAGACAGCACTATTGGCATAGCTTCCTTAGCTGGAACTTTGTGTCGATTTCCCTTCATGATTTTTACGCTGAAGCAGCAGGAGAAAGTTTTATTTAGCCTTCCAAAGTATAGTCTTGCAAAATTACAAATGTTATACTACTTCTTAATATTACACTATCTTTAACATTTGTTCTTCGGTGTGTCATTTTTGTCACAGTACATTTTGTCCAACTATTATCTACTACCTCCCCCCCCTTTTTGGCATTAAAATACCATATATTTATAATGACAAAATATTGATGGAATTAAGAATATTACCACATTTTGCTTTTTATTTCTAAATTTAATGCTTATTTAATTGCATAATATTGACTTATATTGCTGTTCTATATTCTATAACGCTTTCTTAAAAATCTTACTGTAAATCCCCAGCTGCAAAAGTTCTGTGAAACATTCAATAACCATAATTTGGACAATAAGCATAATTATATCCATCTACATTCCAAATCTGAAGAAAACGAGCCATCAAATAAGAGGAATCTATAGATTTTATATCCTTCCCCTTAAACCATCCAACTCCCCTGATAAGATTTCTAAACCGATTGGATGACTTACAAAGGAAAACTGATTCATACTTAAGTTACACACAGGGAAAACCTCTTACATGTCTCTGCCGCAAATCCATTCAGTGGGATTTTGGCACTTTTCTCTTGTACACCTGCCATGCATTATGTGATAACGGCAAAACCTTAAGGGCTAACTGCCTATGGGGAGGGATGCCTTCGTGAAGGATTTTCGAAGGAAACTGGCTCGTATATACATTACACATGGGGAAAACCACAAAAATGCTCATGCAGCCAGCCCATTTTATTATTTCATGGGATTCGAACTTCATACTGAACTACCGCTGTTCAGCGACTTTACTGCTCGGCGACTGGTGGGCCTTTTAGTTCCTATGAAAGAGAAGATAAATACATATCCAGATCTAATGATAGTGCCATCTGGGAACTAAGCCATATATGTGTGTGCTTAATTTAACACATTTAATTGTGTGTGTTTACAATTTTAAAAACTTATCAAAATAAGTGGTCGGTGCATAATAGAAAAACACCAGTATTTGAACCCAAATCAAACTACTAAGTATTGAGCCATCTTATCCACTTGTACATGTCCTATTCAAGATTTGAATGCAAGCAGTCCGTTACAACCAACAAATGATTCAACAAGAAATAGTACATCTTCCTATTTGCAAATGACTCAGTTAAAAATTAAATATCCGAGTGCACTCAATATGAACCAAAAATTTAGCTACATATAATGCTCTTGGACTTAACCCCTTCGCGCCAGGTAGCTCAAACGCGCGCTTATCGCGGAGGCCGGCAGTGTCTTACGCGAGCGTCCGCCCAGGGCCGGGGGCTTTTTTGCTATTAAGCCTAAATCCATGAAATTTCCGAAGTATCAACGCATTGTTTAATAATTCTCTATAGAGTATTTAAACGGCTTTATAGATATTTTTATATATACTTTAATTACCTTATTTCTTGTTTAAATGCATATTTTACACATTTTTTTTTCATTACTCACCATTTTATGACTTTTAACATTATACACCCGAAAACTAAATATATTACTTAAAATTCTCTTTTCGTATGAAAAATTTGAAAACAGGGATCTACACACAGTCCTACGTTACATTCCTTGCACTCGTAATAACTCATTTGCCGTTTTGGAGGATTTTTCCGGGAATGTGAGCAAACGAAGCATCGTCGTCTCGTTTTCTTATCAGTCTCTTCTGAACAAAATTTTGGAAAATGTCTTTCAGTTAATCTGAGCGAATTTAATGATTCTGTTGATCTTGATGTGATATTAACATTGGTGCTTTTAGAGGAATACCGATAAATAATTTGATTAACTAAATTAAGCCGATAATTCAGGAGAGGATGATTTTTTTTACTTTTTTTGTTGAAAAGAGTATTGGCATTAAATACAGCCATATCCATGATATTGAAGAAAAGCTTCTTATACCATTTAAGAGTTTTTCTGAAAGATGGGTACTGAATAATGACGGAGCGGTAATTCCGAAAAATTTTCTATTGTGGATGACCATGGAGGAGTACTTGCTTTCGACGTACTCGGCATACATATGTCCGAAATGTCCTCATCATCATTAGATTCGCCAGATTCTTTATGATCAGAATATATCATAGTATCACTATCACTACTATCAGAATCTGTTTCAGAGTCAATATCTGAAATATTTTGCATCATTTCTGCTATTTCATGCTCTGTTAAATATTTTCAACGCTTCGACATTGCAACGGTAAAAACAGAAGGAATTTACGTCTAACAAGATCTAATTATTTTCTAAAAACTGAACTGCAAACCGAAATACCCAACGCTTTAGCGAAAATAAAACTTCTCTACTTACAATAAACAACTACCACGTGCGAATTTAAAGAGACGTCATAAAGCACGCGATTCGGAAACATTTATTTCCCCTTTTGTTTATATAATCAAAAACACGTGTATGTGAGTCATGCTTCTCTCATTTCGAGTAGAAGGTCTAATGTACATGTATCTGAAACCATATGGACATACAGTGCCATCTTGTGGCAGAAATTATACTTTTTAAAACGTTCCAGGACACTGGCACAAATACGTGACAGTCGGGACTAAACGGGAAAACGCTCTGGCACGCCTGCGTGTCGGCCGGGAAGTGAGTGTGTTCGTTGCTGGCACGTAGACGTGACAATCAGCGCGAAGGGGTTAATGATGCCTTTCATCAATTTTTCAGGCTCTTATTCAGCAACACATAAGAAAAAGGCAAAAATGCTACTAGAGTCAAATTCTAATACAGCAAATCCTATTTGTAATGAAGAAATTTTTGTTGGTTCTATCAAAATTTCTATACACTTAACAATATTGGTTTTGTTTGGTTACAGTGACTTTCAAATGGCAAAATTGCATATAACAAATTCAGATATTTCTTTAATTGAAACTTTTTTCACCAGAATTTTTTTTCTACACAATTTTTCCAAGATCCTTAAAATCACCCATGTTTAGAACAGTGAAAAATACTTTTACATTAATGTTCATTATCTTTACCTCAACCTTTTCTGTAATTTAGACAAAGGCTATATGAGACAAGTGCAACACCTAACTTTTGAAAACAGGCCTCCTCGTGATACACCCAGGATAATGGTAAATCTGCTACAGCTTTGCCATTCTCTCTCATCTTCTTTTTGATGATGACTCTTAAGAAAATTATGCAGGATATGATTCAATGTGCTACAGATTAGAGATGGATGATTTTGGGGGAAGAAACAACTTTCATTCCAAGTTTTGCAAGAAAGACAGCAGTAGCTCTATTTAGACGTCTGGCCGGACATGACTGTTTGCAAGACCATCTCTACAGAATTGGAGTGGTGGATTTCCCAAACTGTGTTTAAGACTCCAATCACTCTATGATTTTTGAATGTTTAAATAATTGTATTGCACTTACTTAGTATGAGGACATTGTTAAAAAGTACTAGAGAGCTCGCGAACTAATGGCTTAAGTGTTAACGTTCGGCATTTGTAAAATAAATAAAATGGTAAAATTTGAAAATAATAATTGCACATAATAATTATTGTAACCTATGTTTTTTAAAATCAGAATTACTATTTACTTTAGTATGTGACAATGGTAATCTTTTTTCTCCTCTCAATTTAAAAATCAATTTTTATACTTGTCTTACTGGACCCGATATAATGAGCCAGAAGGTGTAACAAATTAAACTATAGGCCACCTGGAGTTTTTTACAATGGAGTTTTTTTATATAAGCCATATTTAAAAAATACCAAAAGAGCAAAGTTTTAATTCATAAAGAATAAATAATAAAATAAGAAAGACTGAAAATACCTTCGTCGCCTTTCTTCTAAACTTAACCCTTTATTACCATCTTTTTTCTCCGCACTTAGTGCCTTCTTCAGATCTTGCTGTTTTTTAATATTTTTCTGTCTTGCAAGTTCTCGCTGGTTCCCACCTGGAAATTGAGAAATACAAAATTAATAGACTATAACAGCAGCAGGGAAAATATATATTCTCAGTTTAGTAGAAATAAATTTTTCATAGTAAGAAAACTATACTAGGGAGAATTATTTTACTTATATTAACAGAATTTAGATAGTTGCTTACTTAATATCTAGGCATAATTTGAGTCATAGAATCGAAATATGTAAAAAATTTTATATGCCATTTCAGAAAAAGTTCAATTTTGTGTCAAAATACTTAAATTAGAGCAATGCTTTATATAAATCTAATACATATCCTAAGTCTCGCTTTCGAGACAAAATGGAAAATGCAAGTCGAATTTTATCAATCAGCCCAGTAGAACGGGAGATATAGACCTGTTCCCCCTTTTTTTTGTGCAGTGTACGTACATATAATAATTTAGAAATATAGCAGACAGAGATAATTTCACTTCTGGCCACGTTTGTACATAATGATAATATTCAGATGACATCATCATCATCAACTAAGTATTTGCAATCAAACATTACCATCATGACAATTCAACACACTTTATTTCTGAACAAAGCAATTCTTTAGAACCACATTCCCACTACATCATTCATACATAACAGCGGGCACAATCTGCATTCATTCTTCATCATATTTTGCACCTTTTTTACATTACAACTGATTAAAAATTAAAATGGAGAAGGGACTACTGCACGTTAAAATTAGAATTTTTATTTATACAGGGTGTATCAGTACAGCATTGACAAACTTTCAGGAGACATAAAGTATACCTAGAAGATGGGAAATAACATAGAAATGCATGGTCAGAAACACTTTCCTGGTGCTGTAGTGACAACACAAAAGGCAAAAACGGAAGGACAGAAACACTGAGAGAAAACACGTTTTATTATGTTTACTACAGCAGACACCTACAAATAAGAACAAAAACAAAAGACAACTGTCATTAAAGAAGGTGTTCGAAATTACAGGCCTCTATCATGATGCAAGCCTCACATCTCTGCATGGAAGATGCTCTTGCGTCAGGGTCCGGGTTGCAGTTTCAAACATATTTTATTTATGATGATCGTTGTCTCCTTATGTTGTTTTTTCTTTGTTTTTGTTGTACTCTAAATAATAAAATAATAACACTTGCAGTTTTCAGGAGTGAACCCCTTTTAAATAATAGCTTGTCATGACCTTCTTTTTCATTCTTTGCCTAAAAACGCAAGGTATTCCATACATTACCGGTAATATATATATATATATATATATACAGGGTGTTTCAGAGATCATGGGACAAACTTGGAGGGGTGGTGGAGTGTACTAAAACATGCATTTTTTGTATAGGAATGTACAGTGTAAGTGACGGGTTAAGGCATGAATGCAAAAAAACAAAACGAGAGGAAAATGTGTTTATGTAGAAAATCAACACAAAGTGCTTCTTTGCAGCAATACAGTATTCACAATAAATGTTCAAAAAAGGAAACATTAACAGTAATAGGAACTACAGCTATGATTGGCTGGCAATGCAGCGGTAGAGGGTGGTAATGAGCCGGACAAACCACGATCCAATGCATCAGAGGATCATTCGCAACTCTGATGTCGAACGTGATGGGGGAGTTTACGCACAGGGAAAACGCTGACATGCATCTCATGTATGGTGCTGCTAATGGGAACGGCAGAGCAGTGCTATGGTTGTACCAAGAATGGTTTCCGAACAGACGTATGCCTAAGCACACAATGTTCGAGAGGTTGCATCGGTCTCTGTGTGAAAATGGATCATTTGAAGCCACCTCCGACACTAGGCGTGGAAGAAGAACTGCACGACAACCTCACATTGAAGAATCCATCTTGAACATTGTCCATGAATCACCTCAGACAAGTACAAGAGCTATTACACGTCATCTGCAGCTGAGTCATTCCACCGTTTGGAGAGTATTGAATGAAAATGGTTTGCACCCATACCATTTGCAGAGAATCCAAGTCTTGCAAGAGACAGATTACCCTCTTGGAGTTCATTTCTGTCATTGGCTGTTGCAGAAGTGTGAGGCACAGGCGGATTTCCCATCGGATGTGCTATTCACGGATGAGGCAACTTTCTCACAGGACGGCATCTTCAATAGCCCCAACATGCACATGCGAGCAACTCATAATCCACACGGCACACGTCCACATGCATTCCAAACCCACTTCTCCGTGAATGTGTGGGTGGGTATTGTTAACTACTTCATAGGCCCATACCTCTTACCTGCATGTACAAATGGCTTATGTTATAATATTTTTCCGCAAGAGGTGCTACCGGAATTGCTGCAGGATGTTCCGGCTGTTGTTTGTGATGGCATATGGTTCCAGCATGATGGTGCACCAGCCCATAACCACATGCGGGTCCAAGATGGATTCTTCAATGCGAAGTTGTCGTGCAGTTCTTCTTCCACTCCTAGTGTCAGAGGTGGCTTCAAATGACCCGTTTTCACACAGAGACCGATGCAATCTCTCGAACATTATGTGCTTCGGCATATGTCTGTTCGGAAACCATTCCTGGTACAACCGTAGCACTGCTCTGCCATTCCCATTAGCAGCACCATACATGAGATGCATGTCAGCTTTTCTCCTGAGCGTAAACTCAAACATCCTGCTCGACATCAGAGTTTTGAATGATCCTCTGATGCATCAGATCGTGGTTTGTCTGGCTTACTACTGCCCTCTACCACTGCATTGCCAGCCAATCACAGCTGTAGTTCCTATTATTGTTAGTGTTCTCTTTTTTGAACATTTATTGCGAATACTGTATTGCTGCAAAGAAGCACTTTGCGTTGATACACACATTTTCCTCTCGTGTCATTTTTTTGCGTTCCTGCCTTGATCCGTCACTTTAGACCACACATTCATATAAAAAAATGCATGTTTTAGTATGCTCCACCATCCCTCTAAGTTTGTTCCATGATTTCTGAAACATCCTGTATATATATCTGCATACTCTAATGCACAAGTTTATATCTGTTATAAGTATAATTTTACTTTTTCGTACTATATGTATGTACAGGGTGCTTATAAAATAGCTTTCGTGGTTTGCAGGCATCCGCAGCTAAAACTAATGAGCCTATTGAAACCAAATTTCTATTACAAGACTGTTTATCTCCCCATGCCTTCTATAATCTGCATACGAAATTTGGTTTCATTTCATTTATTAATTTAGCTTCAAATGCCTCCATACAGGGAAAGTTACTCTATAATCACCCTTCAAATGTGAGTGTAAACATTTTGGTAAAAATATATTTACGGGTGCCCCTTGGTGAAAATTCACGATTTTTGGTGGTACATGGACACCCCAGTTTGTGTAATTCTTTGGCTTGTTATTTTGGCTTTATGTAGCAGCGATTTTTGGTGCAAAAATCGCCACAATCGCCACTACACAAAGACAAAATAAGGAGTCAAAGAATTGCACAAACTAGGGATTGGGCACTCCCTTGACTTTGCCCATGTACAAATTGATTTATATTCATTTAAAAAGTCAAAGGAGCAGCCAACAAAAAAAATATAATCTCCATAAACTACATTTTAAATCAAACAATGCAATAACATAAAAAAGGAAATTCATCTTAGCACTACACAAAGGAAATATCCACTTACCTTATTTACAAATTTCATGTCTTCAGTCAAGCAAAATTCCTTAACAGCATCCAAAAACTTCCTAAAATTAATCTGAACTAGAATCTATATTACTGGTGTTGCCACATAAATTCACAAAAATATGAGTAAAAAATATACTCCTTAGTGCCGGTATCTTCTGACATTCAACCATACGTGTTTCCTTCCTACAAATAGGACACTTATAATGGCTACTAAGTAAACCTTCCTTTACACATCAGTCAATTAATGTTTTTTCCCTTTCATTCCAAATTGTACAGAAACTTCAAATTAATCTTACCAAATTCAGCCATTTTACCACATAAACCATAAAATAAGCAATGTACTTTCTAACCAACATCCAACACACAAACCATTTACAAATCTCGTCAATCAAATTCACTGCAATTATGCAACCAATTATGTCATAATAGGGTTTCCATAACATTCAACTACTCAGGTTACCATAAATGAAACAACTTCGCAATAAATGTAACAGCTACTTGGCGATAAATGAAACAACAACTTAGCGAGGGGGGCACCCTTCAATATACTCTAACCAACATTTTGTTAACAGATAATGATAAAAAAGAATGCAAAGAAGAAAAAAAATATTTAAACCTTTCTAAGAAAGGAAGGCTATTTTACTGCCTTCAAAATAAACAAAATACATAGAATTTACAAAATTGCATGAATAAATAAAAATAACATGACCTAAAAGCTACAGAAGTATATAACTAAGGTAATAAGCTAAATTTAAAGTTAAAAATAATGCACATTCTACAAAATTAATAAATCTAATTTACAAACATATAACTGATGTAATAAAATCAATTTAAAGTTACAAAATAAATGCACATGCTGCAAAATGAATAAACTTAATACTATCTTATAACCTTGCAATAAATTTTAAAAAGTTCATTAAGCTACTGATTCATGTTACCCAGCACATTTTAAAGCATATATCATTTTATAACAGATTTTATCTTAGGGTTTCCATTTTGCCAACTTCTACTGCTTTCTCTGACCTAGAAATCCCATTCTAAAGAAATTAAATATTTATTTAGTGGATCTTAATACTTTAACAGCAACATATATAAAAATAAATAAATCGATTTGTACATTATTTATTATGGCTAAATGTCATAAAAATTACATAGTTTAGTTAGTTTTCCGCAGATTAATTAAGAAATAAGCAATTTTTAATTCTTTTGCATTCATAAAATAATTTTTACTTTCCATATATTAAATATTTTGGAAATTATTTGCGTTTATTGAAGCTGAGGATTTGGGAGGAGGGAAACCTTTTCATCCTTACAAATATAAAAAGGAAAATTCAGATGACATCATCCAAAACCACATTCATGATACAAATTGCATTTCACATAGCAGTAATGTTACAGGCAATTATAAAATTGTTAAAAATGATACTTTAATAAGGGTTGATTTCAAATTCTTCATAAAATTACATGATTTTTCCTTTGTTTATTTACAACTGCCATTACAAACTCGAGTTCAAAAAGGTAAACAATTTTTAACACGTAGTCAAATGCACGAGAAGAAATAATTATTTACTTACGTGCCATGTTGGAACTCTCAAACAAATAAAGAAATATTAGATGTCAAAGAGGACCAATACAGACGACGGACCAACAATCCCTTTTAAGAAAAAACGATACTTCAACAAATTGACAGACAGACAAAGCAGACAAGAAGTCTTGGTTTGCACCCGCTAAGTCTTTCTGCCCAGATGGGCGAAAAATCAAGCTAAAGTGCGAAGGAAGGCCAATGCATTTCGCACCACCGGTGCAATTAGCCTCGCTCCAACATTTTGTTACGAATCTTCTATAGACCTTGGCATAGAAGTTGGTGAGCTCTTGAATTTATGCTTTTTTTGCGTTTGTAAGTTTATTTAAATTGTGATTATCTGTTTTATGTTAGTGCATTTTAAATGATATTCCATCTAGTGTCATTTTGATTTATTATTATAAGTGATACTGATAAATTAGCGTTTTCGTGTTGCGTGTAGGCTTAGTGAGTTTTCGCTTCGGAAAGTCCGCATCATTGATGAGGCACCTGCGCTGAGTTTCATACTACTCTTCTTGAATTGTGATAGGTATGTTTTTGTTTTACCCTTCGCCAATTTCTGGTTAGGTTTACGTTAGCATATTGTCATGAATAAAGAGGAGGCTTTTAGGTACGTTGCAAAGTGATGCGAAACGCACAACATGGAGATTACTCCAGAAAATATCATGCAAGTTAAGCAAAATTTACATACTGAGTATTTTGAAATGTGAAACTCAGGCAATCTTAATCAAGACCAGATCACTCACATAAATGAGATAGAGAAAACAATTCATGCTCTTAACGCATTTCAAACTGAGTTAGAAAATAATAGCTTAGCTACACCATCAAATTCAATGGATACTTCAGTAGTTTCTGAAAACAATAACTCATCTAAAACTAAGAAAAAGAAAAATTTAACCAACAGTGAGGGTTTTATTACTCCTAGAATTACCCACAAAAGAACACTTTCAAACTTTAAAGTAGAAGAACCAGTTCAAAAAAATAAATTTCAGAATCTTAATCCTGAAGACAACATGGATGCTTCTCAAGGAGAAGGTGAATTTATTACGCCAAATAAAAAGGCAGGCTATATCCCTCCCATAGTCCTGGCTGATTTTACAGGGGACTGGGATAAGTTAAAGGATCAGATTGAAGAGAACTTTAACATTAAGAAATATCACGCCGACCTTAGTGGTGGAAATATGACAATTAGAGTCTTCGACTCTGATCACTATCATTCACTTAACAAAATTTCTAGGTGAATTGGCTATGCCTTTTTATACCTATAAAATGAATAGTTAGAAACCTATAAAAGCGGTAATAAAGAAATTACCACGTAATTCCAACCCAGACATGATAAAGCATGACTTAGAAAAAGAAGGAATTCCAGTAATCAAAATCCCTCAGATCACTCACATTATAGAAGGAAATATTGTCCCTATGTCTGTGGTTCTTGTAGAACTTAAAAGAAATAAGGAAGGCAAGAAAATATATCAAGTTAAAAAAATTAGAGGCCTAGATGTTGCCATTGAATCTTATAAATCTCGCCCAGGTCCCGTTCAGTGCCAGCGGTACGGGAACCCTCGGGATAAATGTGATTATAAACCCAGATGCCTTAAATGTGCAAGCCCACACGAAACTTATACCTGTAAATAGTCAAAAAATGACAGAGATAAACCTCAAGTGTGCGCCTTTTGTGGTGACAATCACATTTCATCGTACAAGGGTTGTTCAAAACATCCTTTTAATGTTAAAAAACAGATTGAAGCTTTTAGAGCACAAAAAGAAGCAAAGAAAACTCAAAATTACAAACATAATGCTGAAGATTTTCCTAATCTTCCCGGCACCCGTCAGGAGAATAAGCCGCAGGAAATCCCACAGACTGTGTCTGCTTGGAACAAACCAATCAGCACAAAGAAAACTATACCCGGATCGAAACCCAACGAATTGAATTTCTTTGAATGGTTAAAGCTGCAATTTATGCAAGTCAAGAAATTCCTCAATAAATTCAAGTCAGCTAAAACAATATTTGATAAATTAGAAGTCGGCATGTCTGCCATAGAATATTTTACTAATTTAAACTATGAATTTTAAACCAAGTCAATGTTTTGGAAATTTTATTTCCGCTACAAACAGCTTTTTGAAAATTAGTTATTTCAACGCAAACGGTGTACGACATCAACAACTCCAAATTCTTAACTTTCTTAACAAACATAAAATAGATATAATGCTTGTTAACGAAACGCATCTTTGTCCCAGTGACAAGTTTCGTTTGCATGGTTACAATGTGATCAGAGATTACAGATCTCATAATAGAGGCGGTGGAAATGCCATCATCTTTAAAAGTCACATTAAAGCCACTAAATATAATATCAATAGCTCATGTACTATAGAAAATGTTGCAGCACTCATATATAGTGGTCTCAGCGAACCGTACCTATTTATTTCTGTATATAACCCTCCATCAAATAGTCTTAACTCAACAAATCTGGATACACTCACAAACCATAATTATCCCATAGTCATTGCTGGAGGTCTTAACTCTAAGCATTTATTATGGAACTGTAGAGCACCAAACAGAAACGGGAATATGCTGATTAATTATATCTTAAATAATGTCATAAGACTTATTGCTCCTGAGAAACCCACACATTATGCTACGAACGGACGAGGAGATATACTTGACATTGTATTGATGAAAAACTTACCCAATATCCCTAATTTAGAAGATTTTAACGAATTATTCTCAGACCACCTTCCTGTCATTTTTGATTTTTATGCTTTTTTCCACCTCTTCCCAAAGCAACAACCAGAATCAACTGGCAAATGCACGCAGAACAACTTAATTCCATAAATAGCCATGCTTCAATGCAGCACTGTAGTGACATAGAAAATGAAATCTCAAAACTTAATAGCAAGATGCAAACCGCCATTAAAAATTCTACATATTGTGTTAAAGAAAAGAACCCCTACGGCATCCCTAAAAATATTTAAAACATTATCAAGGAGCGTAAAAGCCACCGTAAAAGGTGGCAAATTACCGGTGATCCTAATGAAAGACGGCGAGTTAATTATCTTACTAGAAAAATAAAAGAAGAAATTTCAAATTATAGCTAAAGAAAAAAGAGAGAAAAGCTAAAGGTTACGACTCAATTTCTAATGAAGCCCTTCAAGCTCTACCCAATAGATGTATAGTATTAATAACAAATATCTTTAACGCCTGTATTCGACTATGCTATTTCCCATCTCAGTGGAAACACTCTATTATTGTCACTATCTTGAAACCTGGAAAGGATCCAAAAAATGTTGAAAATTATTGTCCCATAAGTCTTCTACCGGCACTGGGAAAAGTTTTTGAACGAATTCTCAGTGCTCGGCTTACGAAACATCTTGAAAGACTGGATTTAATTGATAAAAATCAGTTTGGATGCCGAAAAGGGCACTGTACTACCCATCAGATTCTCAACCTAATAGAATACATTGCACAGGAATTTATCAAAAGGAATGGAGTAGCTGCATGCTTCCTCGATTTTGAGAAAGCCTTTGATCGAATGTGGCATACGGGCTTACTACGCAAGCTTTCTAACTTCTTATGCCAAATAAGGCAAATGCTGCTTTCATGTGCATCTACTCATTAATAGGCAGAAAGTCAAAATTAAATCTTCGTACGAAAAGAATCTTGTACGTCACTCTCATTCGACCAATCATCCTATATGTGGTCCCTTCCTGGGCTACAGCCAATAAAACCGAAAGGCAAAAGGTTAATGTTTTACAGAAAAAATCCTCAGAAAGATAGTAAACGCACCATGGTATGTTAGAAATGGTCAAATTCATAGTGATCTCAATATATACCCTATACATGATCAAATTTTCATAAGTGCTCATAATTTCTTTGAAAAAGTGAAAAACTCTCCATATACAGCTATCCGAAGCCTCACAGAATATGATCCTACTGAAGAATATACCGTAAAAGACTTCGAACTATCCACCATAATGCGTTATGGTGGTGATGTATGCATTGTATCATATTGTTACGCGCGTAAGAGTTCGTTATATATTGAATGCACAAGTCATTAAAAAGTTAACAAAAATTTATTCTTTCCACAAGAAATAAATTTAAATGCTGAAATATTTCTTCACAAATCTTCGCACAATATCACAATATCTCAAACGTTTAGCAAAAACTCAGTTCAAAGCAGATAAAATAGTTCTATCTCACAGCGAAATCGCTACAATCAATACAGCATTAAGTAAACAAACAGCAGTTCGCTTTTTACAGCTACAAGTATAACAGCAACAACAACAACTAACTAACTGAGATGAGGTGTTTCACCTCGGCTTTTATAAGCTTTTTAATTATCAGTAGAACAATCACGATTTTTCTAGATTTTTCTGGATGGCAACAGTAATTACGAGATATTTATTTATTAAGCATTAAATGCACGCGCTCTTTTATTTTTATTGCTATTTTTTTTTTGGCGTAGCTTTCTCTTCAAAAATCGTCTGCGTTGCTAAGGCAACATGAAGCAAATCTAATTACAATTCTAAATAAATAGCCAAATAAATGTGAAATTCGTAACATTGCCCCCTTCCCAAGGACTGCACGTCCCGGGCAGTACAATCCTTGGACAGGAAGCCAAACTTACAACTAAGCCTTAGTGCTATAATAAACATTACTTTATAATAACAAAATAAACAATAATTCCAATAAGTTACTTTCAGCAAATTAAATTCTATCCAACGCTAAATACAATTCAAATACTATCAAATACTAAGTACAAATACTATCAAATACAAATGCTATTAAATACAAATACTTATCAAATACTAATACTTAACAAATACAAATCAAATACTAAATACAAATAGGACCATGGTCTTATACTATGTACATTATTATTTACAACTATATACACTACGTACTATGGCCATAGTAATGAACTAACCTGTCGTAATGAACGACTTTAGGTTTAGAGTTCGATGACTTACGGATCCGAACCACGACGTCGTTCAGCCTGTTTAGGACTGTGTAAGGACCATCCCAAGGTGATTGTAGTTTCGGAGAAAGTCCTTTTCGACGAGTCGGATTCCATAACCACACCTTGTCTCCTTCGTTGAAACGATGTCCAGTAGCTCTCGTGTCGTAGCGGGTCTTCATCTTCTCCGTCGCCAAGTTGACTCGCTCTCGTGCAAAGTTGTGCATCACTTCAAACCGGGCCTGGAGGTCTTGAATGTATTCCTCAGGCGATGAAGGCGCATCCGGAGGGCGACCAAACAAAAGATCACATGGCAGACGAAGGTCACGACCGAAGAGCATCTGAGATGGGGAATAGCCGGTAGTCTCGTGGACAGCACTGCGGTAAGCCAGTAAAAATAGTGGCAACTTCTTGTCCCAGTCCTGTTGGTTTCTGGAAACCACTAATGAGAGGTTATTGAGGATGGTTCGATTAAACCTCTCTACCATACCGTCCGACTGGGGATGTAAAGGCGTCGTTTGGGTTTTGTCAATGCCGAGTAGCTTGCAGAGTTCCTTGACTACAGCCGAGGTAAAATTCCTTCCCTGATCGGAATGTAACTGAAGAGGCACTCCGAATCTGGAAATCCAGTGCTGTATCATCATCTCTGCTACTGTGACAGCCTCTTGATCAGGAATAGGATACGCTTCAGGCCACTTGGTGAAGTAATCAATGGCAACGAGGATGTATTTGTTGCCATCAGCAGTTCGTGGCAGAGGTCCTAAGATGTCAAAGGCGATACGTTCAAAAGGTGCTCCTACATTGTAACGTTGCAGCTTCCCCCGGCTGCGTTTCTTCGGTCCTTTCCGACTTGCACAGGCATCGCAAGTTCGGCACCACTTTTGCACGTCATCCTTTGCATTATTCCAGTAGAAACGCTCCCGAACTCTCTGCAAGGTCTTCATTATTCCGAAGTGACCTCCTGCAGGGCTGCTATGTAGTTCTTTAAGGACGTCCGGGATTCGGGATCTTGGGAGTACCAGCTGCCATCGGAATGTTTTTCCATCATCCGATTCGAATTTTCGGTACAAGACGCCGTTTCGAATATGGAGTGAGTCCCAGAGAGCCCAATATTGTTTTGTCGTGGGACTATAGCTCGAAATATCCTGCCAGGTAGGTTTTCTGTTTGAGGTCTCCATTAACTCAATTATGGGTTTAATATCACGGTCTTCCAGCTGGTCTTTCCTGATTTCCTTGTCACTCCATGGGTCTGGATCAGCCGATGTTGATGCTGTAATTTGCCGTGCGACTGGATTAACCAGTTGGTATTTAGCTTCGACCCTGGAACAATATCGGCAGTTTTCTGGGCAAGGTCTTCTAGACAAGGCGTCAGCGTTTCCGTGCGACTGTCCCTTGCGATGACGGATAATGATGTCATATTCCTGGAGTCTCTGTATCCACCTAGCTATCTGACCCTCAGGATTCTTGAAATTTAAAAGCCAGGCCAATGATGCATGATCTGTGCGGAGCAGGAATTTTCTGCCGTATAGATAATGATGGAAATGTTCTACGGCTTTGACTATGGCGAGCAACTCTTTCCTGGTGACACAGTAATTCCTCTCCGGTTTAGATAGGCACTTGCTCCAGTAAGCTACTACACGTTCTTGGCCCTCTATTTCTTGGGACAAAACAGCGCCGACACTTTCATTACTCGCATCCGTGTCGAGAATAAATGGTCTGTCGAGCTGAGGATACGTCAGGATTGGAGCAGATGTTAAGGCTTCCTTCAGGTTCTTAAATGCATTCTCACATTCTTTTGTCCACACGAACTTTTGCTTGCTCTCTGTCAGCTTGTGAAGGGGTCTTGCGATGGAAGAAAAATCCTTCACGAATCTCCTATAGTAGGTGCAAAGTCCTAGAAAGCTTCTCAGCTGGTGGACATTTTCGGGACGTCTCCAGTCTTTAACTGCTGACACTTTTTCAGAATCCGTGCGCACACCTTCAGCAGAGATGACATGTCCGAGATAAGTGACTTCCTGTCTGAATAATTTGCATTTAGCGGGACTCAACTTCAGATTGGCTTCTTTCAGTTTCTGAAGCACCTTTCTAAGATTTTCCAAATGTTCTTCGAAACTATTCCCGACGATGATGATGTCATCCAGGTATATCAGACAGGCTTCGTATGAAAGACCTTTTAAAACAGTCTCCATTAGACGTTCGAATGTAGCCGGCGCATTACATAGCCCAAACGGCATCACCTTGAACTGCCAAAGTCCTTGTCCTGTAGTAAATGCCGTCTTTTCTCGGTCATCAGGATGTATTTCTACCTGCCAATATCCACTCTTTAAATCAAGTGTCGAGAACCACTTGCTTCCAGAAAGAGTATCCAGAATATCGTCAATTCTAGGAAGAGGGTAACTGTCTTTCTTCGTAACCTCGTTCAACCGGCGATAGTCAACGCAAAATCTGGTTGATCCGTCTTTCTTCCTCACCAGGACGATGGGAGATGCCCAGGGACTTGCTGAAGGCTCGATGACATTGCTTTCTTGCATGTCCTTTAAAAGTGCTCGTACCTCTTCCTGTTTCGCAATCGGCAGACGTCTTGGATGTTGCTTGATTGGTGGATGATCACCAGTATCGATTCTATGTTGAGTCAAACTGGTTCGACCAACGTCAGAAGACGAACGGGAGAAAACATCTTGAAGATCTTTAATAACACGCTCGGCAGCATTCTTTTCTTCATCGTTTAATTGCGCATTCTGCAGTAACTCCGATATAATGTTGTCGGAAGACACGGGTTTTGAGATGTTACTTTTTCTTTCAACGCTGGTTACTGGGGTACATTCTGCAACCACTTCACCTTTCTTAATAACCCTCGCCTTATCAGTTACATTGGCAACTCTCACCGGGATAACGGTCCCTGATAGGTCGACGAGTGCTGAGGCTATTAATACTCCTTTAGGGCTATTACAATTCTTGGGATATTCCATGACGCCGTAGCGGAAATTTCTATTTTCGGCTATGGATCCAGGAAGTAAAATTTCTGTTCTTGCCGGTATTGTGATATCGTCTTGAGCTATTATTTTGTGGATAGATTTCACTCCTTCATCATTAATTTCGAATAAAGTTATGTCTTCAGAGGCAGAATGCAGTTCGTTATTTTTAAAGTCCAAGGAAAAATTGTGTTTCCTTAAAAAGTCCAATCCGAGTATGCAAGGGTCTGTAATTTCTGCTACATAGGCCGTGTGATGGTAAGTGGCACTTCCAAACGTGATGTTAACGTTTAATTTCCCCTCTATATCGATCTTCTCCCCGGACACAGTCTGGAGGGTAACGCAGGGCGGCGTCCAGATAAGTTTACCTTCGAGTTGTTGAGCCAAATCTTTTCGAATGATGGTAACATTGGCTCCCGTGTCGATCGTCATGTTACAAGGAATTCCATTGATTTGTCCCATGATGAAAATTCCGTTATTGCCGCCACTCACTGCAGAAATCTGAAGCGCTTTAAACTGGGGCTTTTCATTATCTGGCAACCTCCGCCCCGCGAGATGGCCACGAATTAGTTTCCCTCCTTCTTGAGAGGCGCGGTCTTAACATCCGTGCCCTGGGGTGTTCTGCAGTTTCTTCGAATGTGCCCTTCAGCACCGCAGTTCCAGCACTTTACGAACGGTTTCTTGTCACCAGTATTCCGTGTCAAAGCATTCACCTTTCTGGTTAAATCGTCTAGGCGAGCAGTCATTGGATCCACTGGTTCTTGTATGTGAGCAGCTCTGATTGGGTGGCGGTCTCTACGAGTGGCTTGCTGTGCTGCCTCGAATTTCATGGCATACACCAGAGCACTTTTTAAGTCCTTCACATCAGCCATTCGCAGTGCTTTCTGTATTTCAGGATCCCGGATGCCGTCGATGAAGTATTGCAGGGACAGGATTTCTCTTGTTTCTGTCGGGCACTCCGAAAAGGCGAGGTGGGACAGCCTTTCAACATCCGTGGCGAGCTCCTGGAGTGTTTCCGTAGGCTTCTGTTGACGGGATTTTAACTGCAGCCTGCTGTAATCTTTTAAACACTTCTCTCCAAAACGCAGCTCTAAAGCACCGGACAGAGCTTCGAAATCTAGCCTTTTGTTTTCGGGAAGAGTTTGAAGGATGTCCGCTGCGTCTGCTCTCAGAGAAGCCGCAAGGTGACAGGCCTTAGCTTGGGAATCCCATCCATTTGCTTCCGCAACTATAGAAAATTGTGTCTTATACACTTGCCAGGAGGTCTTCCCATCATATGTCGATAGCTTCAGAGAAGGATGTGCAGGCATGGCTAGGAATTTAAAAGTATCCGAACTGCTTCCAGCCGTCGCTACGAATTTCTTTAAAGTATCAACTTCTTTGGCAACTGCGGAAACTTTGTCATCAATTTGTTGTTCCACTGCAGAAACTCTTTCTTGAATTTGTTCTCTCACAGCAGAAACTCTGTAATCGATTTGTTGTTCTACGGCAGAAACTCTCTCTTCTATTTGTTCTTTGACAGAAGAAACTTTATTTTCAACCGCATCTATTCTGCCTTCCATAGTCTCAAATTTATTTTCTATTATGCAAGTAATTTCCTTTTTCATCTCTTCTTGACTTGCTTTAACGGCTCTCATCTCTTCCTTAACGGATTTCTCCATCTTTTCTTGAACAGAATTCATTTCTTCCTTAACAGATTTCTCCATCTTTTCTTGAACAGAATTCATTTCATCTTTAACAGAATTCATTTCATCTTTAACAGATTTCTCCATCTTTTCTTGAACAGAATTCATTTCATCTTTAACAGATTCTTGAACAGCTTTCATCTCCTCTTTCACGGAATCTTGGCCAGCTTTAATTTCTTCTTTAAATGCAGCAAAGGCTGCCATGAATTGCCTTAATTGTTCTTCCATTGCTCTAGTTAATGGCATTCAAAAATCCCACTTCTGACACCAAAAATTGTTACGTGCGTACGGGTTCGTAATATATTGAATGCACAAGTCGTAAAAGGTTAACAAAAATTTATTTTTTTCACAATAAATAAATTAAAATGCTGAAATATTTCTTCACAAATCTTCGCACAATATCACAATATCTCAAACGTTTAGCAAAAACTCAGTTCAAAACAGATAAAATAGTTCTATCTCACAGCGAAATCACTACAATCAATACAGCATTAAGTAAACAAACAGCAGTTCGCTTTTTACAGCTACAAGTATAACAGCAACAACAACAACTAACTCACTAACTGAGATGAGGTGTTTCACCTCGGCTTTTATAAGCTTTTTAATTATCAGTAGAACAATCACGATGTTTCTAGATTTTTCTGGATGGCAACAGTAATTACGAGATATTTATTTATTAAGCATTAAATGCACGCGCTCTTTTATTTTTATTGCTATTTTTTTTGGCGTAGCTTTCTCTTCAAAAATCGTCTGCGTTGCTAAGGCAACATGAAGCAAATCTAATTACAATTCTAAATAAATAGCCAAATAAATGTGAAATTCGTAACAATATTATTTTTCGTAAACTTCGCATCATTATTGTTACTGAAAACTGTGTATGTATATATTTTAATTGCAAAGATAGGACTTTGTACTAATTACCTCTTGCAAAGAAAGGACTTTTTTAATATATATTTAACCAAGAATTTTCAAGATATATTTACTTATTTACTATTTTTACCAATCAACTGTACAGTACTTCTTGTTAACTTCGAGAAATTTTCTATCTCCCCAAGGTCTTTCTGATTGGACACAGCACTTCACGTGATGTCTCCGCCCACCATTTAAATTATTTAATGATTTTTGATATTTAACATATCAATAAGTCATCCAAATTACTAAAGAAGCTAAAGGATCACATCCACAAGCTATTATTGTACATATTTCTCATCTTCAAATACTTAAAAAGTTATTTTACTCAAATCTCCTCATAGGGCTGAAGGATCAATCACTTTACTTGTACACGTCATGTGACTTGCACTGCCTAGCCAAAGAATATGTACTGTTAAGAAGGCAAATTTCGCAGAAGCAGAAGTGGCTCCCTTCCAACGAAAAGGGAAACAACTGCGCATGCGTGAAATATCTGTCGCCAAAAAGCGCCAAAGCTCGAAGCTGAATGTCGAAGTTGGTTTGGACAGGTTCGACCGTTACGTTTAGCAAGAGTTTAAACAAAGAATAGGTTCTTTGGTTTCAAGTAGCGATATGGACAATGGAAGTTCAACAGCCAGTGAAAGTGAAACTTCACCTAATATTTCATGATTTCCGAGTTTAAATTATCGTCAAAGAACGATTCATCTTAACCCGTGTTCCTCAATTTCCTATACACGTCGCGGAAGGGGAAAATGTCCGCTAGGTACCAAAGAACCGGTACATCACAGAGGGGAAATTCTCGCCAACAAATTCCGTCGCCAAATCCCTTGGCGAATGTTCCCTTTTCTTTGTAGCGGCGTTGCAGACAAAGTGGTTTACATTACGTCTATGGAGCCTTTCCTTCTTTACATAGAGGTTCTTTGGCCTAGCCTCACTGCCTCTTACTTAGATCTCACTTCACCTCTGAACGCCATGCATATAGCATGCACATCAATTGCTATATATAATTGTTTATCAATTTGAAAAATTATTGATTAATGAGTTTAACTCAATTATTGATCTCGCCTCTGTGCGTAGTGTTAAACACCTTTAATTTAAACTTATACTGTTAATGGTCATTGGCATAATATTTATGTACTGGTTACAACTCTTCAGTAGTTGACTGCCAGCAGCAAAATCAAGATCCAAGATCCTAAATCTGTTAAAGTGTCTTTTTTTATAAAGAAAAGGCGGGTTACTACGCTGGCGTAGTTTATCATTTTTTAATCTTTTGAAAGTTGGGGAATTTCAAACAATTAGAAAGGGAAATGTGTTCCTTTTATATATATAAATATGTTACTCTGAAAGACCGAAATTGGAGAATGTCGACTTTCACCGGAGAATGTCAACATTCGCCAAATAGGTCGGTGAAAGATCGAATATAACATTGCATTCTTGTACATTCGGACCCTCACCTGTGTATGTCGACAATCACAGATATGCTCTGGTGTAGGTCGAAATGAGAGGCGACTGGCTGTTTCCTATAAATGCACTTTTAAAAGCAAGGACCTCTTGTACAATTCAAAGTCTCATAATAGTTTAAGTTGTTGCAGTTAATCAGATTTGAATTACATAATTTAGTAAGTTTTTTATTACTATTATTTTATTTTCTCATTTTCTACGTACTGTATAATTAAGTACGTTTTTTAACTTCTATTATTTTCCTTTCTCATTTTGAATGTATTGTGTGTTTTTTCGCGACTGAATTACGGAGAAGAAAATATAATATTCTCATATATTCAACATAACAATTAGTACATGGTGAATGCCGACATTCACTGGTGTAAGTCAGAAATAGGAGTATTTGGAAAATATTTCGGACATACACCAAGCGACTATGTGAATGTTGACATTCACCGGTGAAAGTCGACATTCTCCAGATTTCGGTGTTTCACCGTAACATATATAAAAGAAGGAACACATTTCCTTTATTTATGTATATATAGAAAAGGGCAGATTTTCATACTCGCAATGTTCATCGTTTTCCTGCACGGTTGGAATAGTTTAAATGACTGGGTTGCGGGGGGGAGCTACGATTTTGTTAACATTTTTTGTACTTCTTGTAACACATTTAGATTCAAAAATGGGTTTGAGTGAGTTTGTGAGTTTCGAACGAACCATGGTGCGTTCACGATTGATCTCAGAATCTTATTTTGCAGTACATCTATTTTGAGTCTTTCTGTTTTGTTTGCTGCGGCCCATGCAGGCACTGCGTAGAGTAATATTGGTCGAATTAGAGAAATATATAGCATTTTTTTAACTTTGATATTGAGTTTTGATTTTTTCCCTATGAGGGCATAGATGGACATGAATGCTGCATTTGCTTTATTTATAATGTAATTTATATGCTCTTTGAAATTTAAATTTTTGTCCACATAGACTCCAAGATATTTGTAAGAATTTGCGACAGGGATGATGATATTTTCTATTTTTATGTCCGTATTGACCCGCATTCTTGTTTTGTACCTTCTGTATAGAACTACACAGCATTTATTTGCGTTTAAATTAATTTTCCAGATTTTACACCAGTGTGAAATGACATTAACATGAAGTTGAAGATTATTTAGAGCTATTTGAGGGTTCCTTGATTCAGTAAGTATGACTGTGTCATCTGCATATTTAAGTACTTTCGCATTAAGAGGGTGTGGTAGGTCATTAATATATATATTGAAGTACTTTGGGCCTAAAACACTTCCTTGGGGGACCCCGGTGAAGATTACTTTTTTAGTTGAAAGAGTATCGCCACAGCGAACTTGAAAGGTGCGTCGTTTAAGATATGAGATGGTGAGAAGTAGGAAGCTGTCTGGAAGCAGAAAATTTGATAGCTTATGAATGAGGCCTGCATGCCACACACGATCAAAAGCTTTTTCAAAATCGAGGAAGCATGCAGCAACCCCATTCTTTTTAGTGAATGCCAGAGCAATGCTTTCAACCAAGTTTAAAATTTGGTGTGTAGTACTATGCCCTTTTCGAAATCCAAATTGGAGGCTGTCAATTAGGTCGAATTTTTCTAGGTGTTCAGTCAATCTTGCCGATAAAATTCTCTCAAACACTTTTCCCATTACAGGCAAGAGGCTGATGGGTCTATAGCTGGAAGCAAGTTTTGGGTTTTTCCCAGGTTTGAGTAATGTAATTATTATTGAATGCTTCCACTGTTGCGGAAAATAGCAAAGTTTAATACAAGCATTATAAATTTTAGTTATCTGATTTATGCAATTTCTTGGAAGGGCTTTCAGCGCTTCATTATTAATCATATCAAAGCCTTTAGCTTTCCGGACTTTAAGTTTCTTTATTATTTTTCTAACTTCTCCACTATTTGTACTTCTGATAAAATTCGTAGGAGTTCGATTTTTGATACTATTAAGAGAGAATTGGATATTATCTTCGTGTTCATTTCCTTCCATATCATTTGTTCTAAAAACTTTTTCTAACTCATCAGCCATAAGGTTAGCAATTTCTTCTTCCGATTGGAAGACTCTACCCACGTGACTGATTGAGTGAATTTGATTTGTTCTTTCTCTTCTGATAGAATTAGCGATTTTCCAAACTGTATCCTGTTGTAATTCCATATTATTTAATAGATGATCCCATTTTTGCGATCTGTATTCCATGATATCTTGTTTAATTTTTCTATTTAGGTAATTGACATGACTTTTAACCCTAGGGTTTCTTGTAAGTTGCCATATTTTTCGAGTTCTGTTACGAAGCTTAATTGTATCTATAATACTATTTGGGAGGGTAAGGTAATTTTTAACTTTGAAAGGATATGATGCTTGCTTGATCGCATTTTGTATGTGATAAGTTAGCGAATATACGTCTTCTTCAATGTCTCCACAGTGAGTGTAGTCATTCCGGTTACGAAGTTCAGTATTTCTAAGAATGTTATTAAAAATATTCCAGTTGATCTTGGTGGCGAATTTAGGCAGTGGCGGGTAAAACCCGTAAAAATCAAAATTTACAGGAAAATGGTCCGATGAAAGGTCCTGAACTACTTCCAAGGAAGGGATGTGAGGAATGTTTTTTAAAAGCACTATATCTAGAACTTCCGTGTTTCCGTTAAAATGCATGCGAGTAGGAGTCGTGGGTGCAGCAATTTTTAGATCATTTTTAATTAAATAATTTTTGAGTGTGATGCCATTAGTATTAGTGCGTCTACATTTCCAAACTGGGTTTTTTGCGTTGATATCTCCAGCAATAATGGTAGGGTATCCGGTAGATGTGAGTAGATCCAGATCGTTATCCGTGATGAGAAATAAGTTAAAGGCGATAAAATCAACTATTAAATGAACAATTAATCGTATAATACTGGTTATCAACAATTTTGTATGCTTGTTTAATTTTTCTATGGAAATACTCGTCATTTTCGAAATATTAGTCAAAACACATTAATAAATTAAATTTAAATAAATAATGGTCTGTAATTTAAAAGGCAAAAATAGTTTAATGAAAGAGATTTAGATTGAAGAATTTGCCCACACAAATGAATTATCAGATATTTTAAGGCTTTGTTTAATAAATAACTTTGTTTTCGAAATATGGCATTTTAACCTATAAACATGTGTGGACACTGAAAAAGTGATGCATATATAAGAACATTATAATTTTCAATACGTTTTCTTATTGAAAAATAAATTCTGTATATATATACATTTGTAAAATTACATATATTTTTAAAATCCTTCTATGAAACACATTTGTTGAACGTAAACCGTTAATCAGCTTTATGTCAATAATTTGTGTTATAAATTATATGTTAGAAAATTTGACTGTTACTTATTGCTTTGAAAGAAATTTGGGGTTTCTTTGAATGTCAACGTTCCCATTAACACACAATATTTTTAACTAATTAAATTAAAAATATGAAATAGAACTCAGATTAAATAATTTTAATAATACAATTAATTATTTAATAATACAAATTAATTATTAAATACACAAAATAATACAAATTAATACAAATTAATTAATTAATTATTTAAAAATACAAATTAAATAATTTTTAATTAAGTGATAAAAATATTTCAAATTAATATATTTTGCAACAAATGGCAGATATCTACAGTTTGGACAAAACCAGCATTTGAATGGTGGATAAATTACAATATTTTCACAAGTCCAGTTATACCAATTAAGGCACAAATCAGACTGAATACAGTTATATTCTACATCTAAACAGTCACAGCATCACCACCCCATGCAAAAGATTGCATTTTTTAATTGCTCAGTTAATCAGGAAAGCATCTGGTTGAAAAAACTTTCGAATAGATTCAAAGTCTACTATTTTAGCTCTCCTAGATTGCATAAGTACAATTTGTTGAATTATACATACTTCACCCTCTTCAATTAATTTGTCAGAAGCTGCTCGTTTGGCAACTCTTGAATTCTCAAAATAATTTAATTTAATCTCAAGTTTTTCCTTATCCGTCTTGTTTTCAAATGTACCATCTCGCACACGCACAATTTAAAATTTCTTTTTTTATCTGCTCCCGGTTCAAACCAATAACAGTTTCAGTAACAATAACTCGTAAATTTCAGTAACAAAAATTAAATTGACAAAAAAATCGCATATAAGGAAGATAAGCAGAAACTTGTAACATCATTAAATGAAAAAAAACTGTGCGCAGGCCACTGCCTTACGGCAAATGGGCGTAAAATGCTTGCACCTGGAATGATTGTGCGCATGCGCTAACGTAGGTGGTGCGAATAGCCTCTGTCGGTGCGATTAGCCACTGCGGCGAAGAAAAGGTATATAGAAAGGGAGCAATTTCGTATTTCAGAGGAGAGTAAAAAGGAACTTCGTATATTTTATACGAGTTCGAAAGGCCATGGAAAAGGGATGGGACAAAAAAAAGTTTAAAATAAATGGCCCAAAAATAATGGAGAGAAAAAAAATAAAAAGGGCCCATAGATAGAAAAGAAAAAGAAGTAAGAAAATTCCCTAAAATATGCTTGTGTCCATGAGTGTAGTCAAAAGGAGAGGAAGCTATGTTCATTTACAATAAATAGTGTCTTCCAGGTGTGTGTAATGAGTGTGTTTTGTAAAGCTTAATAGATGTGAAGATGGGGGGGGGAAATTAAATACGATAAAATAGATCAAAAGAATAAAACTTTTAGGAGTCTAGTCATATAACAGTTCAAGTCTAGTTAAGATGCTAGTTTCTGGTACGACAAGAAACTAAAATTTAAAAAGTTTAATTTTTTTTAACATGGGAAACAAGGGAATATGTTTGCTTTCGCCTTGAGACATAACGACTGAGGACACATAATAACAGACAAAAGCATATATTATCTTAAGTAACATTAACTATTGCAGTTCCCAACATATACATACATTTTTTTACAAAGCAATACCAGACAAAATCATTAATCCATACACAGTGTGAGAGCACCTCAGCAAAAATAGATATATAAATAGATTACAGAGTTTATTTACACTCATGTCCATAAATTAAGGATAATTCGGAGTCACGCGGAAATCGAACTCTAAAATAAATATATCACCTGTAAAATCACTACATACATCTTCAAGAATCATATGCAAATTTCAGGAAGTAACCAGATGACACCGATGGTACGTCACAATGACGAGAGTGTAAGAGAGTGATATATAAGTAATACAGGCAAAGAAGTAAAATTGTTCGCAGGCGCTTTATAAGCATTTCAGTGCAATAACCGAATAGTTAGGACACAAAGGACGCATTTGGATGATTCTTTACGTGGTAGAATTATCGGCCGTCTGGAATGTGGGCGTACCCAACTGGAAGTATCAGACGAACTTGAAATTGCCCAGAGTGTCATCTTCAGGTTTTGGCAACAATTCCAAGATGATGGTAATGTGAGTAGACGTTACAGCACAGGTCGCCCCAGAGTTACAACGCCGAATGAGGACCGGTATTTGGCAGTTACTGCCAAAATAAACAGGCGGAGCACAGCCTAAGACCTGTCTCGTCAGCCACTGGTACGACAATTTCAAGGCAGACCGTATACAGACGCTTGGGGCAGATTGGTCTATATGCTCGTAGACCTGTCAGATGCGTTCCACTTACTGTAACTCACTGTAGCCTGCGGTTAGCCTGGAGTAGAGAGCATGCATTGTGGACACCGCAACAGTGGGCTTGTGTGATGTTTTCCGAGGAGTCCAGGTTTAGCTTGCAGTCTGATGCTCGCCGGACTTTCATATGGAGAGCTCCAGGTACCCGTTACCACCAAGAAAACATTATTGAACGACACTATTACGCCGGTGCAGGAGTGCTCGTTTGGGGTGGAATTATTCTGGGTTCCAGAACTGACCTGCATGTTCAAATTATAACCATGACAAGCCAAATCTATCGGGACGTCATTCTGGAACAACATGTACATTTGTTTCGGGCCGCCATGGGCGCATAATTTCTGTTTATGGATGACAACACCCGTCCTCACCGTCCAAACTCGTAAGCGAATGCCTTCAATCGGAGGATATTACCCGTATGGACTGGCCAGCATTCTCATCGGACTTGAATCCAGTAGAGCACGTGTGGGACACGCTTGGCCGACGAGTTGCAGCCCGTCAACCTCCTCCTACATGTCTACCGGAATTTCGGAAAGCATTGCTTTTTGAGTGGTTTTTATCCCCTAAGATCAGATCGATAATTTGATACTCAGCATGTTCAGTCGTTGTACGGACTGTATTGCATCGTCTTGGAACATACAATGTATTAACAATCATACCAACCATGTAATATTGGTTTTTTGTAAATAGGTTTTTTTTGCTATTTGCTCCAGGGAGAAAAAATCGCTAATTTTTTTAATAATATCAAACATATAGCATCTTTTTTTGGTCTTTACCTTTTGTTTAATAAATAAGCTTTACAAATAAGTCAAATTTGTTTTGCTTCTAACTCTTCCTTTGCCTGATTTTGCATTATCCTTAATTTATGGACATGAGTGTATATTTTAATATAGAATATTTTTTTCTTATTAAGCATTATATTTATATATTAATTTAACCATCATAATTTATTATACTTGTACTAGTTTAACAATTTGAGGCACACTGTATTAATATACGCTCATAATTCTAAGAGATATATTCAAGGAAATATAGATTAAGCTTTCTCTCTCATTTGCGAAATGAGAAGAAAAAAAAAGTCGAAGTCTAAGACCACAATCTTATACATTTATCGATGACTAAGATCCCCTTTTTCACTCTCGTCAAATTCCTCAAAGGGGCCCCGATGGGTAGTGCTAATAGACGACAACTACTGATAAGGATAGCGTCCCTACGGATTAGTTACCAGACAAGAACCATAAGAGCTATTTCTGACTATTATTTACTGCCAGAAACTTGAAGATTCTGGACAACTCTTTTGTTGTTAACATAATTCTTTGGGGGACCAACTTTTAGGTCGTTTCTTCCCCATCGAGTTCTGAAAGCCATTTCTTAAATGGATCTGCATTGAAATGATTGTAATGACTAGCCTTAGCGTTTGAAACGGATAGTTTCCGAACAAAGTGGTTGAAACAACATGGTAACGTTTTCCACGGAACTGTTTTTTGTAAATCTTCAATTATAAAATCCTTAAAAGATATTTTTGCAAGAGATGAAATACCCTTCTTTCAAGTTACTTTACATAAGATTTAAAAATAATGAATCCATTCAAGATTAATACGGCTTTTAAACCGATGGGGTTTTCTGACGAAACATTTTGAAGTACCTAAAAGTTGGTCTTCAAAAGATTTCTGTTGACTCCAGAAGAGTTTTACCAAAAATACCTATCTGAACGTTTTATACAGATAGAGAAAAATAGATTCTTGGAAATTCTCTCTTTTTCACCCACAGAAGGTAGATTTGGGCCTTTTAAGATCCCATCCATTTTTTTGGGTTTGACGAGAACCGGTTGGTCCGACTATGCAAAATATTTTTCCAAAATAGTTTCCAAGAGACGATACAAAATATTTTTTAAGAGACAAAATATTTTTATGATCTTCAAGTCTTCAAGGTCTTCAAGACTGAACGCCAACTATTTGTCTAGATAGGCAGTTCCTTTCGACTGGAAAAATTTTTAGCAGATATGTTCTGTTCTGTGCAAGTATTGCCGAAATATCGCGCGAAACGCGATTTGTCCGGCTCTTGAAATAAAGCCCAGAGGGACATGACTTTATAAATTCGACAAGTAATTAAGGGTCTGTGGTGGAAACAGGGGGCGACCAGGTCGCATAATCCAGAGAAGCAAAGTAAACAGATACGCAAGAAATCGGAGCCGTGAGGATAGCTGCACTAACTTATAACGCTGTACATGCAAGATTAAAAAGCAGAGACAGATCCGAAGGTCAGTGTGCGACAGGAAAATTCATTTACTTTGGGGCATTTAAATATCGAATTTTGAGTATTTTTTATTTATCAATCCAAAAGTATTGGGAGATAAAATAAACATAAATAAGCATTACTGTGAAAATCTAATCGAAAACATCTGAAAGTGTGTACACATCATAGTTATGTAGGAAAGTTTAAGTCCCGAGTGAGGTGGGCCGCAAATGGTCTAATCAGCGAGTCCTCTTCCAGTACAATATAATTAAGGACATTTAAATCCGACATATGGCTACAGTCCTGTGCATTATTATAAAACTTTCTGTTGATTTTATGCAAGTGATTTTCAACTGTGTCTATCTTCAGGTCCTTATGGAATGTATGATTTGATACATAGAAATGAGCATTATTTATCATACGCAGTAACTTATTTTGTATAATCTGGAGTTTTTTGATATCCTTCTGTTGGGCTGCAGACGCGTAAGTGAAGATTGGTCTGATGATTGATATATAAAGGTGTTTTTTTGCGTTTCAGATCAAGCTTAGAGGAAGACGATAATAGCGGAGTGAGATTTTGGATGATTCCTATTGTTTTGCCTCTGATATGGTTAATATGGTCGCTCCATTGAAAGTTTGAATTGTATTTAAGTCCTAGATAGGTGGCACTTTTCACTAGTGGAACCTCAGTCTCGAAAAGTTTAAGCTTTTCTCTGATTGGAGTATTCATTTTCTTCTTTTTGAAGATCATCAATTTTGATTTATCCGCATTTATCTTAATTCGCCATTTATAGCACCAAAGTTCAAGCTTAGTCATGAAGTTCTGAAGCTTGGAGATGGCAAAATTTGGCGATGCAGATTTGACAGCATAAGCTGTGTCGTCAGCGTAACATCCCATAAAGAAGTTTGGATCTTGATGTTCAGCGGGTATATCAGCCACATAAAATAGATAAAGTACCGGGCCTAGAATAGACCCCTGGGCGATGCCAGCCTTAACCTGTTTAATCTTTGAGTAGTCTTCACCAATCTGTACGTAGAATGTTCTACTGGTTAAAAAGGAGTAAATTATTTGGATCAGCTCAACGCTGAATCCAAGGCTAATTAATTTAAAAAAAAGCCCCTGATGCCAGACGCGGTCGAATGCCTTCACCACGTCTAGCATGAGGAGGGCTACGTATCTTTTACTGTGCATAGCGCTGCCTATAAACTCATTCAGCCTTACTAGCTGTTTAGTCGTGGATAGAGCTTTTCTAAACCCAAATTGTTCAAGTGGGAGTTTATCCAGATGGGGTTAAATTCTTGCTAAAATGATCTTTTCTAAAATTTTACCCATACTCGGGATCAAGCTGATAGGCCTGCAGCCTTCAGGTTTAGTCAAATCCTTTCTAGGTTTTGGAAGAACTATCATGTTAGCAGACTTCCAGATATTAGGGAAATATTTGTTGTGCAGGCAAGCATTTAAAATACCTGTGTATCTTGTAATGATGTTGATAGGAAGCCATTTAAGAGCCACTTTATTAATGTTATCCCGTCCTGGGGCTTTTCTATTTCTTCTTAATTATTTTTATAACTTCCTGTGGGGTAGTAAGTTCGATACCATTATCTTCATTTAAAGTAGTAGACCAGTCAGAAACTTTGCGGGTGACATCCATCCAGAATTCTTGATTATTTGGAGTGTTGTTCGGAGTGAACTGTGTTTCAAAGTGTTCAGCCAGAACATTACACTTATCTATGTTCGTAAGTGCTATATTTTGGTTATTATAAATTGGTCTATTGATTGTAGGCTTATTTTTTAACCGTCTGATAAAGGACCAAAAGGCATTGCTGGGCTCATTGAAACTTCCAGTTTTTTCATCCCATACTTCTTTACGGTATGATGAAATCTGTTTTTTAATGTCTCTATTGAGTTTATTCATATTTCTTTTAGTGCTGGGATCACAGGTAATATCGAACCTTTTTCTGAGCCTATTTCTTTCTTTGATTACATTTTTAATATATTGTTGCGTTATACGGGTTCGTGGATTTGAGAGTATCCGATGAAAACACGATGCAGAACAATAAAAAGCACAATTTATTTACAAGAATCACTATTTACTGCACAGTTCCAAAATTACCTTTACAAGCGTCGAAAATCTACAACAAATACGCTGAAACAATCACCAACACAGCTTCAGGCTGTAACTGTAAAGGTAGCTTCACGGCAACACTAAACTTATAATAAACACCGTGGAACAATCACCAATACACTGTCAAGCTATACTGTAAAGGTAGCTTCACGGCAAAGCACTATTTCGATCGCTTTCCGTTCACAAAACTCTCGCGTAGCTTAGCACTCACAGTAAGCAGCGATTCTCACAACAATCACAATTCTCACACTACTTCACAATCCCGGCTCTCAGAAACGAAGGGGTTTATATAGCTTTTCTTTAGGTTCCACACGTTTCGAGAAATATCTCGACAGGAAGTTATTCTAGAAGCTTCCCGATTGGACCATGGGATATCGCCAATTTGGTCGCCAAATGGGCGATAAAGTCGCCAATCTGGCAACCCTACCATACACTATTTTATGGCAACCCTAGTGCTATGCCGGAAAGCTTACATACAGGCGCAACCGCCGAATTTTTCGCAACACTGCCCCCTCCCAAGGACTGCACGTCCCGGGCAGTACAATCCCTGGTTGGGAGCCAAAAAGAAATAATCGAAAAAGCTACAAAACAAATAAATAAATTACAATAATAACAAAATTTGCAAATATTTACAGTATTTACAAATAACAAAAACATTTACACTAATTACAAAGATCTATGTACAAGCAACTATGCATAAATCATACAATTAAACATAAAAACATTACGAAATACGGGGTACCCATAACAAAAATAACTATCACTAATTACTATGGCCATAGTATGGAGCTAACCTATCATAATGTACAATCTTAGGTTTGGAATTGGGAGACTTACGGATCCGTATTACGACGTCATTCAGTCTGTTGAGGACTGTGTAGGGACCTTCCCAATGCGATTGCAGTTTGGGAGAAATGCCCTTACGACGGCTCGGATTCCACAGCCAAACCTTGTCGTTTTCCTGGAACTTATGTTCGGTCGCTCTTGCGTCGTACCTCTTCTTCATCCTGTCCGTCGAGATGTTAATTCGCTCTCGAGCAAACCTGTGCATCGTTTCCAACCGGGCTTGGAGATCTTGAACGTACTCCTCAGGAGAGGACTGTAGATCCGGAGGACGGCCGAAAAGCAGGTCACTCGGAAGACGGAGATCACGACCGAAGAGCATTTGAGAAGGGGAATAGCCGGTACTCTCGTGGACGGCACTACGGTAAGCAAGCAGGAACAGGGGCAGCTTACGATCCCAGTCTTCTTGGTTCTTGGAAACCATAAGCGATAGGTGGTTTAAGATTGTGAGGTTAAATCTCTCCACCATGCCGTCAGACTGCGGATGTAACGGGGTGGTCTGTGTTTTCTTTATTTCCAATAAGTCGCACAGTGCTTTGAACACAGCCAAAGTGAAGTTCCTGCCTTGGTCGGCATGAATCTGGAGAGGAGTTCCAAATCTAGATACCCAGTTCTGCAACAGGACTTCAGCCGTAGTGACAGCCTCTTGGTCTGGAATTGGGTATGCTTCAGGCCACTTCGTAAAATAATCCATGACAACTAGAATGTATCTGTTGCCATCTTTAGTCCATGGCAGAGGTCCCCGTATATCAAGGGCAATTCGCTCGAAAGGCGCTCCAACGTTGTATCGCTGTAGTCTTCCGCAACAGCGTTCCTTCGGTCCTTTCTTGGCTGCGCAGGCATCGCAAGACCGGCGCCATTTCTCAACGTCGTTTCTTGCGGAACTCCAAAAGAAGCGCTCTCGAACTTTGTTTAATGTCTTCATACAGCCGGAATGCCCTCCTGTTGGGCTGCTGTGTATTTCTTTCAGGACATCAGGTATTCGGTTTTGAGGAAGCAGCAGGTGCCATCTTTTATTAGTTCCATCGTCGCTTTCCCACAGTCGATATAAGACTCCATTTCGAAGGTGAAGTGAGTCCCAGAGAGCCCAGTACCTTTTAGTCATAGGACTGAAGATGGAAACGTCCTGCCACTTGGGTTTCGTAGCCGATGATTCCTTCAGCTCTATTATTGGCTTAATGTTAGGATCCGCCAACTGGTCTTCTCTAACTTTTTCATGACTCCACGGATCTGGCTCCGATGCTGTTGAAGATGTTACTTGTCGGATGCTAGGATTCGCCAAACCATACTTAGCTTGTGCTCTTGAACAATACCCGCAATGCGCAGGACAAGGCTTCCTAGATAAAGCATCCGCATTTCCATGGGAGGAGCCTTTACGATGTTTTATTTCAAAGTCATATTCCTGGAGTCTTTGAATCCATCTGGCTATCTGTCCTTCAGGATTTTTGAAATTCAATAGCCAAGTTAGGGAAGCATGATCGGTGCGGAGCAAGAATTTTCTGCCATAGAGATAATGATGGAAATGCTCTATGGCTTTTACGATAGCGAGCAATTCTTTCCGAGTGACGCAATAATTCCTTTCCGGTTTTGACAAGCACTTACTCCAATAGGCTATCACTCGCTCTTCACCGTCAATCATCTGGGAAAGGACAGCTCCAACACTTTCGTTGCTTGCATCCGTACTTTTGTTTCTTCATGCTTTCCTTCTTTTCCTTTAACGCCGTTAGATGTTTCATTCATCATTTCTGGATTTTTCTCAGGCAGTTGATTAGCTATTCCCCTTATTTCTCCTTCCTTTGATTCTTCAGACGCAAATTTTGGCACTTTCGCATCTTCTTTTATGGCTCCAGTTTCTTCTGCAAGCTCCTCTTTCATCTGTTGGAGTTGCTCTCGTACCTCTTCTCGGCCGACTTTCCTCTTTTCGCGCCCAGCCTTCATCTCAGCTATCATCCCTTCATAGCCAATTCTTATCTCATCATATGTGGCTTTTATCTCGGCTTTCACGTCTTCTTGGAATTCAGCAAAGGCAGTCACGAGCTGGCTTAATAGTTCTTCCATCGCTCTTGTCACTAGTATTCACTCACAAATCCCCCTTCTGACACCAGTTGTTGCGTTATACGGGTTCGTGGATTTGAGAGTATCTGATGAAAACATGATGCAGAACAATAAAAAGCACAATTTATTTACAAGAATCACTATTTACAGCACAGTTCTAAAATTACCTTTACAAGCGTCGAAAATCTACAATAAATACGTTGAAACAATCAGCAACACAGCTTCAGGCTGTAACTGTAAAGGTAGCTTCACGGCAACACTAAACTTATAATAAACACCGCGGAACAATCACCAATACACTGTCAAGCTATACTATAAAAGTAGCTTCACGGCAAAGCACTATTTCGATCGCTTTCCGTTCACAAAACTCTCGCGTTGCTTAGCACTCACAGTAAGCAGCTATTCTCGCAATCCTCACAACTAATCACACACTTAATCCCACTACTCGCAACAACGGCTCTCCGAAACGCAAGGGTTTATATAGCTTTTCCTTAAGTTCCCCAGGTTTCGAGAAACATCTCGACAGGAAGTTATTCTAGAAGCATCCCGATTGGACCATGGGATATCGCCAATTTGGTCGCCAAATGGGCGATAAAGTCGCCAATCTGGCAACCCTACCATACACTATTTTATGGCAACCCTAGTGCTATGCCGGAAAGCTTACATACAGGCGCAACCGCCGAATTTTTCGCAACAATATGTAGGCAATTTCTCAGTGACATGGTGCCTGGGGATTTTCTCGGTGGAGATATTATAAGCGTTTTGAATATCCGCAGTAAGTTTGTGAATTGCAAAATCAATGCCTTCAGGAGTTCTAAATCTTTGAGCAGCGAATTGACTTACGCATAATTGCTCGTGAAACATCTTCCAGTTAGTTGCATTTATAAAATCTTCTTTCACTATTTTGTCTGTGCTTAGCGTATCGATAACTGGGCAGTGGTCAGAATCGAGTTCCTGATAAACCTCAATATTAAAGGAAATTGAGGTGGTGGAAAGAAAAATATCTAGAATGTCACCTTTACGCGGGTTCTGTGGGAGATAAGTGAATTCCGTTGGCACATGGAAAAATACTGGGGGATTGTTTATAAATTCTGAGAGTTTAGTTCCATTTTTGTTGGTTCTTCTACAACTCCAATCCTGGCTTTTTGCGTTTAAATCGCCAGCGAGAATTACTTGTTTACTGGGATCCAGTATCGTGGCTAGATAGTCAGTATCCAGCACGTTATGCGGAGGATTATATATAGCTATGAAGTAGATATTTCCATATTGCGGGAGAAGGACAGATACAGTAACCAGTTCATGCCTATTATGGCGCTCTTCACTTATAGACTGTAGCGAATTTCTGACGTAGACGGCGACCCCCCCACATCGGAGACTTAGGCGATCACATCTGTAACACTTAAAATTCGGAATCGTTATCCGAGTACTTGGCGTAGCAAACGTTTCAGTTATAAGTGCTACGTCATGTATGCTGCGCGTATTCCAGGTCATAATATTTACGGGGGCTTTAGAGGGTCTAAATTGTCCCATTATCAGTGTTAGGAGTGTTCATTTCTTGAGCAGTTTGTTTTAATTCTCTGACCTGCTGATTTATAAGAAAACCAGCGCTTTTGATGACCGATACGAGTTCTGCTAAGTCAGAGAAAACCTGCTTAGCTTCACTCAAAGTATCTGAGTAAAGGCCCGTAGACAAGGCCTGAGCGTAGGATTTATTTTCAAAAACTCTGCTAGTGTGAGTATTTGCCTTTTCAGATTTTCTTTTGGGGAATTTCTCACCACCCCTAAAACTGGAAGTGAGAGTGTTCATTTCTTGAGCAGTTTGTTTTAATTCTCTGACCTGCTGATTTATAAGAAAACCAGCGCTTTTGATGACCGATACGAGTTCTGCTAAGTCAGAGAAAACCTGCTTAGCTTCACTCAAAGTATCTGAGTAAAGGCCCGTAGACAAGGCCTGAGCGTAGGATTTATTTTCAAAAACTCTGCTAGTGTGAGTATTTGCCTTTTCAGATTTTCTTTTGGGGAATTTCTCACCACCCCTAAAACTGGAAGTGTGAGATCCATCGCAATTTACACAAAATAGTGGATTTTCAGGATTATTTCGATCAGGGCAGTCCTTTACATGATGCTCTTTACCGCATCTGACGCATTTAGGTGCGTAATTACACCCTGCTTGAGTGTGGTTGAACCCCTGGCAACAACAACATTGCAGGGGTCCCTGTCTGCCTAGATATTCTTTGAATTTAATTTTCATGTCACATAGATATCTTTCATTATAGATTTCTTTTGATTTATCGTTTTTGGGGAGAGATATAAAAAATAATGGGAGTTTTGTAATTTCTCCGTTGCGGCGTCTAGTCATTTGTTTTATGTCTTTAATTTGATAGTTTAGAATTTCTAAATCTGTTTTAATGTCCTCAATAAGGGTATTACTAGCGAGACTTCGGAGGACAACTTTCAGATGTCTATCCTCGGGGAGGATGTAAGAATGATGTTCAACTTGTTTATCTTTAATTTAGCAGATCTGAAACACATATTAAATATATGTAATATTTCAGTTATTCCAACATATCGTGGGTGATTTGGTGAGGCTATTCCGTTACACGTTTTGGCAGATGGTTGACGAAGCTGGGATGATTGCACCACGGAGAAAAAATTACGACTCAGGACTTTCACTTTTAACAGCATATCTTTATTTTAATTTAGAGTATATGATTTTTCCCGCATGAAGTTATTAAAATAACTTATTCAGTAATTGAACTATTAGATACGACTGACTTTAAACTTTAATACGTCATAACGTTCTAACAAAGAAAGAGGAGCATAGCGAAGGCGTTAGCAGGACGAGGGCGAGAAGGCATCTGTGTTGGAAAATTTATGACGCAGCATTTATATGAGGAGGTTATGTAATAGGCGCGAATGTTCCAGAAGGTAATGGTCTAGGGGAAGATCCTGAATTGCATAGAATTAATTAAAGGTTGCTAGTTCGCAAAGAGCAAAGCCATCGTATTTTTATATCTTTCCCCCCGTCAAAAGGAGAGGACCGGGGTGAGAAAAGCATTAGGACAGTAGTAAAGCAAAAGTATGAGAAAAGACATGAAAACATCCAGGACATAGCGTACAAGCTTTAACTATGGCCTATCATAGTTCATGACTTTCTCATATAAAATTTTTGACTGTATAACATATGAAATTTTGATCATTAAAACTATGAGTTATAAATAAATATGCAATATATGACTAATTTTAAAACTATAACATAATAAATATGGAATACTGATAAATAAATAAGTTATAATTACAAAAGTCGTCAATTTTGTCAAAAATGTCCATTTTGGTTTTTGAAAGTCCTTTTCATAAAAAGAGTTCGAATAGAATGAAAATATCTGGTAAAATCTCTAAACGCCAGATAGTCCACAAATATGATGCATGTTGATAGTTTACAAATATGATGCCCTTTTTTCGCTGAATATTTTTTGATAATAGTAAGCTTTGATTAGAAAATATTTTAAATTCTTCTTCCTTCATATAAAACTTAGAAAAGAAATAGATTATACAATTTATGAATAATATATTATGTGCATTTGTTCTTCTCATCGTAGGCAATTACAGATGGACATATTTTACACTTCAATACAAAATATTATAATTATTCAAAAAACAATTCAATATAAATAATACAATTATTAACTAGAACACGAACACTTTCACTTAAAAACTATGGCATGTCCTCGCCAACAGATCAGCGTGATTACTTGCTGATGGTTGGGGGGGTACTAGGTACAAATATCTAAAAACCTCCGTTGCCTAATACAAGGTTAACTGGTTTTTGGCATGGTACATTACCTCAAAGTGTTTTTAGAAAAATAAAAGATGATACAAAATCAAAATTATAAGACAGATAACTTGTATAGTCAAGTTAAAGTCTTTTTTTATACTTTTGTAAATCAGAAACAAATATTATCCTACAATAAGAAGAAACTTTTTGCTACAAAATAGTTTAAATTATGTGAAAATATAAAAGGTCAAGGTCGGGATAATAATTTGTCATAGTCGGGAAAATAACTTGTCATATTTAGGGTTTAAGTCTAAATCAGGTATTAAAAGTCATAATCAGGAAAATGTAATTTTGAAAAAATTAATTTTAATTTTGAACAGAGATAGGAATTCTTCTATTTCTGGCAGTTAACTCAAACTCACTTGCTGGATTAAAAGGTCTTAATCTAGTTGAATGAACAATTTCTGATTTCTTTTTAGTTAAAGGATTAGGTTTATCAATTTTATAAGTAACTTCAGAATATTGTTTTAAAATTTTATAAGGTCCTGAGAATGGAGGAGATAATTTACGCGTATTAGGATATTGAAATTCTTCATACATTACTAAATCACTAATTTTAAAATTACTGGGTTTAAAATGAATATCATATCTTTCTTTATTTACATTATGATAATCATCAGATCTCTTTTGAGCTATTTTTCTGGCTTCTTCTATTGACGGATACAATTCTTGATTTTTAATTAAGGAATCATAAGTTAATTTTCCATACATTAAATATGATGGAGGGAATTTTGTTACAGAATGAAGGGTATTATTATACTCTGCAGTTACTTGGGGTAATAATTTTGTCCATGCTATATTACCTTGATAAGAATTTAGTTTACATTTTAATCTAGTTATAATAGTTTGATTAACACGTTCAATTTTACCATTAGTTTGTGGTCTATTTGCAGTAATTAGCAATTGTTTTACATTATGATTCCTTAAAAAGTGTTTAAATTTTGGAGATGTTAAAGCAGCGTTCCTATCACTTAAAATCCTTTTAGGTACCTGAATTTGGAAAATTTGTTTTAAGCAATTTATATAAGTATCTGTAGTTACACTTTTAGAAGCAAAAGTCCAGATATATCTAGTTGCATGATCAATAATTATGTGAATATACTTTTTAGTAGAATTATAATAATTTAAACCACCTACAGTATCAATAGATAATATTTCAAAAGGTTCACTAACTGATGGTAAATTTTGCATTAAACCAAATTTCTTTTGTTTACTTTTCTTATTAAACTGACATACTTCACAATGTTTACAATAATTTCTAACATCTTGAACAATTCCTGGCCAATAATATTGTGGATATAACAAATTTAGCATAGATGAGACACCAGTATGACCAAATCGTATATGGGCCTTTTCAAGTAATTTCGTACGTAGAGACATACGTATCACAATTTTGCACAATCCCTGTGTTTTGATAGTTAATACATCATTCATTTTCTTATACTTAGTATTACAAACATTATCTAAATTTTGATATTCTTTTATTTCTTCTAATGATAATAAATTAACTTGCATTCTTAAATGTTGACACATAGGATTTCTAGAGAGCATGTCAGCTTCAACATTAGTAGATCCTTTTTTATATTTTATATCAAAATCATACATAGATAATTTTAAAGACCACCTAAATAGACGACCTGTAGGGTGTTTTATATTTTTAAACCAAACTAAAGCAGCATGATCAGTATGTACAGTAAAATGGTTACCATGTAAATAATAATAAAATTTATCAATTGCATCAATAATGGATAAACATTCCAGCTCAGTAATGGCATAATTTTGTTCATAAGATCTTAATTTTCCAGAATGAAAAGCAATTGGATTTAAACTACCATCAGGATGTTCTTGTTTTAAAACAGCACCAACAGCTTCTTTGGACGCATCAACAAATACATGGCAGGGATATTTAGGATTAAACAAAGTTAAAATAGGTCTAAAAACCAATGCCTCTTTTAATTTTTGAAAAGCTTTTTGACATTCATCAGTCCAATTATAAGGAGTATCTTTCTTAAGTAAATTTGTTAATGGGGCTCTAATTTTAGCATAATTTAGAATAAGTTTATGATAAACATTAATGCTTCCTAAAAATCTTTGTAATTCTTTGACATTTTTAGGGGGTTGCAATTTCTTAATAACCTCTATATTTGCATTACTGGGCTGGTATTTACCTGCTTGAATTTCATATCCTAGAAAATTTATTTTTTCTTTAGCAAAATTACATTTAGATTGTTTTAATTTTATATTCTCTTTCTCACATATATCAAATATTATTTTAAGATGATTTAAATGTTCATCAAAATTTGGAGAGAATACTATAATATCATCAAAATAATTTTAAGCAAATTGAATCTGATATTTGTTTAAAATTTGTCTAAGAGCTCGTTGGAAAACAGCTGGGGAATTTTTCCAACCAAAAGGTAATCTAGTAAATTCATACAGTCCAAAATTTGCAGTAAATGCCAATTTTTCAGTATAATTTTCATTTAATTTTATATGCCTGTTGCCAAATCCAATGTAGAAAAGATTTTTGCATTTGTTAATTGATCTAATACAGCATCAATTCTAGGAAGAGGTTCAGAATCAGTTTTAGTAATTTGATTAAGCTTCCTGAAATCAATACACAATCTGTTTCTGGGCTGCTCATCTCGCTTATAAGCTAAAGTTACGGGAGCAGCATAAGGACTATAAGAAGGTTTAATAATTCCAGCTTTTAACAATTCAACTGTTTGTTTTTTAATTTCACTATTATGTTTAGGAGATGCTCTATATGGTCTGTAGGCTATTGGTAATTCAGAAGTTAATATAACTCTGGGAGGTTCAACCCTTATACAACCAACATGATATTTACTTTTTGCAAATATATGATTATAATCATTCAACAATTTCTGTAATTTACTATCAGAGTTTTTACTATTTTCAAAATAATTACCACAATTTTTACTAACATCATTTTTACATACAAAATTTCCACTATTATCAAAATATTTACTAGATTGTTTAGCACTGATATCATTTTTACCTACATAATTATTCTGGAAAAACTTGTCTACTTTAACATTTTTACTTAACCTGTTTTCCAAGCTGATACACTTCATAATTATGAAAATTCAATTGTAATTTAAATAATGAAACACATGGTGCTGAAAGCAATAAATAATTCAAATTTGAATCTACTACATAAAATATCACATTATTTTCTACTTTACCTACTTTACACTTTATTTTGACTATTTCTATATGAACTCGGCTAGATATTGAAAATATTTTATCATGGGATTTCACTGAAATTTCTCTAAACTTATCACCAATTTTGTTAAAAATTTATAACGGTAAAATGTTAATTTGCGATCCCGTATCAATAATACTGGGAATTTTTTCCTGTCCAGTTTGGTCATTCACTTTAAAGTAATATCATTTTTTAACTTCTCTTTTAGGAACCGTGTTATAATTAATAGCAGGTAATTGTGGATATCGAATTGGCCTGTACGGATACTGAAGAGGTCGGTATGGCACTTGTTGATAATTAAAAGGTCTCACACTACTAAAACTTTGATAAGGAGTGGATTGCACTGTCCTGGGATAATTGCACTTCGGAACAGTTTGCCTTGGAGAAACAAATTGGTAATTACTATTTCCTAGACCATCCAACGGCATCTGAACTGAAAACAGTTTCCTAGAAAGAATAATCCAGTCTTTCGGTGTATCTATATTTTGCACTGTTAGCAGCATTCTTTGAGAATGAGGAAGTCCTTCCATAAGTGCTTCCACCATTGTGGATTCTGTTAGTTTCAAGCTGTCTTCTAATTTCAACTTATTACGAAAATGAACATCAATATTATTAAATTTCTCGTATTTTAAAGACATAAAATCACTAAAAGTAACAGATTCCGATGTTGTGAAGTATGTCTCGAAAATATCCTTTATGTTGTTCCAGTCTTTATCTAAACAATCACGTAAATAGAGGGCTAAAGCCTCTCCTCTAATACACTCTGAGAAAACAAATTTCTTTTTCTTTTCTGGAATGTTCTTTGCAGCACATTTCTCTTCAAACAATAGAAGATATTTGTCTATTGGAAAATTTGTACTTGTGCCGTCAAAAATAGGGAATTGAAATTTTGCTGTATCCACAATAGCTACGGATTCTTGCTTATCATTTGCCATTTTTGCCGTTTTTGAGCGTGTTAGCATTCCAAGCAAAAAATCTTGAATTTAAGAGTTCGCATACACTTCAATTTGAACTCTTAAAATCAATCACTTTAGAAGCACTTCATAAAACGCATAACTTTGGAGACGAGGTAAAACACTTAAGCATCGCCGGAAAAGAAGGAAAAGCATAAGACGATCACACACTGTCCTTGACCCACTGTTGAATTTAGAAGTTCGTTAGAAATAAATCCAGGAGCTTTTTTTCCACGTAGAGGATAAATCCTACCGGCTAATTAATATCTGTAATATTTCAATTATTCCAACATATCGTGGGTGATTTGGTGAGGCTATTCCATTACACGTTTTGGCAGATGGTTGACGAAGCTGGGATGATTGAACCACGGAGAAAAATTACGACTCAGGACTTTCACTTTTAACAGCATATCTTTATTTTAATTTAGAGCAGATGATTTTTCCCACATGAAGTTATTAAAATAACTTATTCAGTAATTGAAATATTAGATACGACTGACTTTAAACTTCAATACGTCATAACGTTCTAACAAAGAAAGAGGAGCATAGCGAAGGCGTTAGCAGGACGAGGGCGAGAAGGCATCTGTGTTGGAAAACTTATGACGCAGTATTTATATGAGGAGGTTATGTAATAGGCGCGAATGTTCCAGAAAGTACTGGTCTAGGGGAAGATCCTGAATTGCATAGAATTAATTAAAGGTTGCTAGTTCGCAAAGAGCAAAGCCATCGTATTTTTACATATATTGCATATACATTTTTACATATATATTATATTGTATATATTTTTTATAATGTCTTTCGTCCAAAGGGATTTAATCTCAAAGGACTATTGTTTTCGTTAGGGCGTTTTGCGTTGAAAACTGTAAACTTCCAATCACTTTTAAAAATAAAGAGATGCGTCCAATCTCTTTTAAGATTTGTGGTTGGGTCACAAACATATTTGAACACCCCTTCCATTTTTCAGGTTTAATGAGAACAGGTTGGTTCGACAAGTCACGAGACAAAATATTTTTAAGACCATCCATTATATTCAGGTGAAGGAGATCTTCATATCTGAACTATTTATATAGATTCATTTCGACTCTGAGAAAAAAATATATTCTTGGAAAGGCTCTTTCCTGTGATTCAGAAGATTTATTTTTTCCCAAAGATTCGGGGAAATAGGAGTTTTAAGATTTCGGGGTCGACAGTTGGGTTGGAAAAGCATTCCATTTTTCTGAAGAATCATTTTGAAGGACCTAAAAGTTGGTCCCGAAAGAATTATGTTGACTGCAAAAGAGTTTTATCAAAAATATCTTTCCCTGAACGGTTTATACAGATAGACTCAAAGAAAAATAGATTCTTGGAAATTGTCTCTTTTTCACGCAAAGAATGTTGATTCTGGGACGTCGACACAAAGCCAATTTCTTTTAAAATTTCGGGGGTCGGTCCATTTTTAGGGGTTTGACGAGAACAGGTTGGTTCGACTGTACAGAATATTTGCAAAATAGTTTCCAAGAGAGGATACAAAATATTTCCAAGAAACGATACAAAATATTTTTAAGAGACAAAATATTTTTATGATTTCCGAGAGAGAGATGGGTTATCTTCAAGAGCTGATCTGAACGCCAATTGTTTATATAGATAGGCAATTCCTTTCGACTGGAAAAATTTTTATTAGATCTGAAACACAAATAAAAAAATAAATAAAAAACTATATATAATATATGCTGTATAACTTTTATAATGTCTTTAATCCAAAGGGATTTATTCCCGAAGGTCTATTGTTTTCGTTTTGGCATTTTGGGTCGAAAACCGTAAACGGCTGTATCACTTTTCAAAATAAATAGATGGGTCCAATATCTTTAACCCTTAGCCTGTCCAGTTATTTTCCGCAAATACCTTCAAAACTGTCGCTAATTTTTCACCCAACTCCCCCTAAAATGTCGCGAAAATAACACTGAACTTTCGAAAAATGCTAGCAACTTCTTTTGTTAGTTGCCTTCTCTCCCAGAATTTTGGATCAAAGATTCCGCCTTATTGAGATAGATTGCTCCATAAACATTAGTAGCTGCGAGCTGTCAAGGACGTTGCAAAAGAATAGCTTTTCTCTGACTGACCGTGGGAGTGCCGTAGGTAAATGTCCAGCAAGTTTCAGCTCATCAGCATTTCATGAATAGATTTCAGAACTACAAAACTTAAAAGTTTTCTTTTATACAGATATCTTATTTTCAAACATATTGCTTTTAAAATTTTAAATGCAGTAGAATATTTATTAATTAAACTATTGCATACGCAGTAAATCTGGAATAACAAACTTCGGTTTTTAGCTTTATTCTGGATTGAGAATTCACACCTAGATTTGAATTGCCTTAATATTTTTTTAATATAAAGAACTGAAACTCTAAATCTCCTAATTTCATTTGAAATTTAGAAAATTCTTAACCCAAAGCGGCAAATTGCCCAAAAGGGCTATTAGTTTCGTTTTGGCATTTTGCGTTGGTTCACTATAAAAAAATTTTAGTATAACTAAATAATATAAACTATACTATAAAAAAATTTCACTATAAAAATTTTTAGTATAACTGACTTTTATAGTATATTTTAAAAAATAATACTATGAAAGTCTGAATCACTTTTCAAATCGCTGCCGCCAAATATAAGAGTCCTGCGTTATATTTAGAGAAACTAAATAATGAAAAATCTGTATGAATGTATGTTTCTCGCATTGTGAAAAAACAACGGAATCTAGAGACATCGATTTTTTAACAACGTAGTCCTTCACTGGAATATGGGCATCTGGAAGCCCAAATTTGGAATTTGTTTTATGATCTATTTTATATTTTGTAAATCTTTAACGAACTTTTAATTAACAAACTCAACGACGTCAAAGCGAACAACGGCAACGCTGTAGGAGAAAAAATATCTCCAGCGCGCGAGACTGTGCATCGGAAATTCTAAAGATATGCTCTTTTTAAATATTTTGTGCTATTGTTGTTGAATTGAGTTTTATGGTTTAAGTGCGAAGAACATGATATTTAATAAAAAAAGGTAACACATAAAACGTTAACAAAACGCCGCCTTGGGCGTAATAAAATCTGAAAGCCTTCAGATTTATTATAATTATTTTGCTTCTCTAAAAAGTTCTTAAACTAGTTATTGATTGCTCATTACAATAGTACAGATTCGCATAGGTTTACTTTTCAGGTTTTAGAAGAATAATTTCACATATCTTTTAATTTCATTTTACAACATCCGTTTACGAGACGTTTCGTCTACTGTATCTTTCAGCTTTCGTCATGTCATGACTTTAACAGAAAATTATATTCTAAACCTGGGAAATGAATTCTTGGCTTTCTTAGGCAAACTGTTAAACAAATCATCAAAGGAATAACTAATATCCAATATTGCAAAAAAAATTGTAAGCTTTCAGTAAAAAAAGGACAGTGCCATTAATGCTTAAATAATTCTTAAATGCTTAACACTCAAAGACAAATGAAAGCCATTTCGGCACGAGACGTTTATAAATTCTTGCCTCCACTAAATTAGTTCTAATACTTAAATTAATTATAGCAGAAATAATAAATGTGTGTAGTTCTTCCATTGATCTACGTCTTTCTCAGCCACTCAAATTAAAATTCTTCCCTTTAATAAAACAATCGTTTTAACCCACCGGGCGGCTCACATTCGATTCTATTTACGTTCCGAAAACTGCAGTAAAAATTAACCATGTTTACAAATTTTTTTTCATTTAGAGTGAACTAAAATTGTCCTGAAAACGGCCTTTGTTAGATTTTCTTCCCCCGTCCTTGTGAGGCGATCAACAGGTCGTTTCACTTAAGTGATGGTTTCCTACTGTCCTTTGATTACTGCCTTGAGGCGAATAAGCAGATGGGCTGGTTTTGCCCTTACGGAGGATGGAACACGTTTTGTTGTGTTCATCCTTTGGTTAGACGATAAAAGATATTTTTTTCTGGAAATCCAAAACAGAAGAGGGAGTTTTCTATTGCCTTGTTACTAATTTTGTGCATATTTCTGATTTTAATTGCTTATCAGAGCCGTGGCAAGATAGTTTTTCACCTGAGGCAGAAAGGTAAATGCGCGTCTCGAAAATATATATATAAAAATAGCTACATTTGTGTTGAGCAAAAGTAACTGTATTAAATCGAAACATCATAATTCTTATAGCATAATTGTAACATAATTCTTAAAGTATTTTTAATCATAGTTTTATAATTCAGAAAATTAATGTAGCCAATTATTTATAATTTTCAAATGAAAGCGTTAAAAAATTCTTTTTTGATAAATAAGAAATAACATCGAAATGCACATTGCATTTATTTCCAGGTTTTTCTAACAATTTTTTTGTTTTATTAATTTAAGTTTGACGAAGCCTATTTCTCCTAGTAATTACAGACAAATTTAAAAACATAATTAAAGTAATTTTTCGAATTCGTATAGCCAATTTGGCGCCCCTTCTAGTGATTCACTTTACTGCGATACTGCGATACTGCTGTGTTGTTCTGGGTATCTATTGCCAAGGCAATACTTCTCAGACATTCAAAGTGTAAAGTCCTAATACAGTGGAAAGCCTGAAGTGTTTCCTCTGAGAGGAAGATTTGATGAGTACGAAATGACAACATGCGATTAATTCTCATGCGAAAGTCGGGAGAAAATCTGTGATTGTTTGCAGCTAACTATTGCTTGCTGGTGATTGATCGAATTCATAAGCGTTGATATTTTCGAAGAGAAGATATGAACATCGCGCACAGGACTTGTTTTTGTAAAATTAAGACGATTATTATGCTTGCCTGATTAAATATGAAGCATAGGGACGAATAAACAAATCTTCTAAGATAATTTCATAGTCCAGGATATGGGCAAAATTTGCGATCGTATTCGTCGCAGCTTTCTGGAAAAAGTTCGCATTGAGTTTATGTAAAAAGTCTTTCATGTACTCAATCTTGAGGTCCCAGTGTAGATTTTCATTCCTAATGTAGTAAGGGGCGTTTGTAATAGTCCTTAGAAACTTATTTTGCAGGATTTGTAGCTTGCGGATATCACCGTTAGTTGCACTTGCCCAGGTCGGTGCAGCATACGTGATAATCGGCCTAACGATGGCTGTGTATAACCGTCTCTTGCGGTTGAGGCTGAGGCCAGAGTCTTTGGCGAGTAGCGGATAAAGTCGTTTAATTATACCGTAGGCTTTTCCACACACGTAGCTTATATGGTTTGTCCAAGTAAAACTTCGGTTGAAAATTACGCCGAGATATTTTGCCGTCGTTACGATGGGAACTGGTTTCCCAAACATAGTGATGTTACAGGTGAGTCGATCTCTGGTTTTGTATTTCCGGATCACTAGGACTTGAGATTTTTCAGGATTTATTTTTACTTTCCATCTTTTGCACCACTCCTCTATTTCGGGAATTGCTTGTTGTAGCTTTTCTAGTGCATGGTTGGGGCGTCTTGATTTGGCGATGATCGCTGTATCATCCGCGTAACAGGCTAAGATGGTGTTCATTTTATCTTTAAAATTAGGAAAATCGTTAGCGTAGATTGTATAAAGTAAAGGCGAGAGAATACTGCCTTGTGCTACGCCTGCTTGAATGGAATGAGGTACTGAAGTGTAGTCAC
>KK118850.1:2561-133918 GCA_000611955.2 Stegodyphus mimosarum
AGTTTACTTTTGATTTTGGCATTTTTGCGATTTAGTTTTTCCTTAACTGTGTTTAAAGCAAGGAGGATTGAAAATTATATATATATATATATATATATATTTTAAATTCTGAAAAATACCTTTTCAGTGATGATTTTAAATTGAATTTCCGTTGCTTGGAGATGTAATGTGGAGAGTTTTCTTTTTATACTTTTTTATACTAAAATGTGTATTGATGCCTTTTTGACACTTTACAGTTTGAAGTTATTTCTGATTGCAATAAAGAAAATCAAAGAAAAACTTTAAAGAAATTTCAGTTTAAAGAGAAAAGAAGTACTTTAAAGAAAGTAGCGTCTATGCTGCCTTCCATAGCCTCAAATTTGTTTTCTGTTATACAGGTTATTTCTTTTTTTAATTTCTTCTCGACCTGCTTCAGTTTTTTAACGGCTTTCATTTCTTCTTTAACGGATTATTGTACCTTTTCTTAAACGGCTTTCGTCTCTTCTTTAACGGATTCTTAGCCCTCTTGCATTTCTTCCTCAACAGCTTTCATCTCTTATTTAACAGAAACTTTCATCTCTTCTTTAAATGCAGCAAGGACTGCCATGAACTGCCTTAATTGTTCCTCAATCGCTCTTGTCACTGGCATTCATTCCCACTTCAGACACCCACAAGCGTTCCTTGCGTACGGGTTCGTAACAGATTGAATGCATAAGTCCGATAAAAGGTTAATAAAATTTATTTTTATCAAAGGAAATATAACAGAACACTGGAACTTTTTTCATGATTATTTTTCATGTATTCACAATATCACGCAGTAATAATCAGTAGTTATACTTTAAACTTCTAAAGACATTAGATACGCGAAGCACAGCCCAGAGAAAGCTAATCCGATCAACAGTAACAAAGCAGCTAACTAAACAACTGAAATGAAATGTTCTCTGGCATTTTATAGCTTAAAATCGGTCGCGAAAATTCTAGAAATTTCTGCTCCTTGAGATTTCTGGAAAGCAAAAGAGTAGAATTACCGTTGCAACTAACATAGTAGTCAATTACATTTATTCAAATTTAATATAAATTACCGAGATAAACTTTTATTAAATGGTAAATTAACTTGCCCCTGTATTTTTACTTTTCCTGTATAGCTTTCTCTTAAAACTCTTCTCGAGCTGCATTGCATGGGGAAATAAAACAATTTTAATTAAAATTCTACCAGCATTAGCTATCTAAATACAAAATTCGCAGCAATAACAGCAACATTAATATTAAAACAAAATGAAATAGATTTATGTAAATTTAATTATTTCATTTTATGCTTGTTTCATATTTATGAATCTTGATTACAGAAATTACCTTGAATTAAGTTGAATTACTGAAATAAATTTTTAAATACCTATTTTCACATATTCAACTATGGTAAATAGTTTACGTACTTTTATTACTATATTGCGTAGAAATTTGTAACAACGAAACAGTTTATATTTGTCAAATGCACAAATTATATTCATAACAATTCATAGTACATAAAAATAAATATTTAATACACAAAGAAAAAAAATTGCTTTATTTAACACTTTTACAATTCATAAAACTAGTAATAATCAATTTCTTACTTTTCATGGAAATTATGAAATAAATTCTTTTAACCGTTTAAATAGAATAATTTAAATCTTAGCGTATATCCAAAATAAAATTCATACAATCTTAGGATATTTTAAAAACTTTGGTGTGTATCATTGCACGCCAAGAAAGAAACATATCAGCTATAAACGGAATTATTAAAATGTATTTGATATAATTTGATTATTATTAGTCCAAAGGGGCTTTCTCTCCGAGGCACTATTGTTTTCGTTTTGCGATTTTGCGTTGAATCACTCTAAATGTCCGTTTCAATTTTCAAATTGCTGCCACCAAATATTATCGCCCTATATTGTATTTGAGGAAATTAAATAATGAAGAATCTGCATAAATGTATGTACGTTTCTCGCACTGGGACAAAACAAAGGTACCTAGAGCCATCAAATTTTGAATGCCATTATCCTACTGCGAATATGGGCATCTGCAAGACGAAATTTGAAATTTGTTTTAGTATGGATTTCATATTATAAAACTTTAATGAATTTTTAATTAACAAACTGAACGATTTCAATGGTAACGTTGTGCAGAAGCAACGGTAACGTTGTACAGAAGAAACATTTTTATCTCCAGTGTGTGTATCGGAAATTCTAAAGATATGCTCAATTTAAAATTATTTTGCGATATTGCTCTTGAACTGAATTTTATGGTTTAAATGCGAAGAACATTATATTTAATACACAAAATACACAAAATGTTAAAAAAAAGCCCCTTTGGACGTAATTTAAAATCTGGAACTTTTAAGATTTTTTAAATCCTTTTTTCATATCTGAAAAGAAAATACTGCGATATTATTTAGCATAATTACCAAATTACGTGAAAGAATTAATACTTAAGCATTAAAAGGAATCTAGGAATCTTTTTAGAAGTTTCATTCCATGCTTCAAAAATTAAAAAAAAGTAATAAGTTGCAATAACAAGTTTTTTCTTGCACGAGTCATAGTGGTTGGACTAATATGGCCGGCGAAGATTCGCTTTTAGTATTGAATCCGTCTTTCTTCTATTCTAACCTCCTTGAAATATGTGCCTGCAGTAAGTAGGCTTATTAAAAGAATGTTTTGTTATTTACATCCGTGATGTTTTATATAAGATCTAAATTTATTTTCAGCAATAAATAAACATTTTAGAATATGTTTGTTGGTCTGTAGAGTTTATGATACGCTAGTAGCGTAATAGTTTATTTTGACGCGCAAGCAAACATTACCTACTAAAAATGGCAACGATTGTTATAAACAAATATTGTTTACATTCAGCAAGCATGTATTTCCCGAAACTTTTGAAATATAGCAGACTTTTGTCATCTCTTTTTCTGCGCAGAAATATTTCGATTCCTTCCAATGTTTGTGTACAAGAACTCAATAAACGAACACTTTTAAAGTTGACCGGCCCAGATACGACGGATTATTTACAAAGTATGATAACAAATGACATAAAAAATGTTAAAGAAATTTCGACTTTATATTCCCTTTTATTAAATTCACGTGGGAAAGTTTTATACGACTGCATCATATATAGAATGAATACTAATGAATATTTAGTTGAATATGATGCAACTGCAGCGGAATACTTCCATAGACATTTATTGATGTACCGGCTAAGAAAAGATGTAAAGATACAACCGCTAACTGATTTGTGTGTTTATGCTTTATGTCGTAAATATGATGGTAATACTCATCCAAGTGTTTCTGAGTTGAAATCTGTGCTGAATAATTTTACTGGTTTGGAAGGTTTTATATTGTCTGCAAACGATCCTAGGATCGAAGATTTGGGAATACGTATTATAGTTAAGAATTCAACCACTCTTCAGAAAGCGTTAAATGAAACTGTTGCAGCTAGTAATTGTTATACATTATTACGTTACAAATTAGGAATCGGAGAAGGTGTTTTAGATCATCCATGTGGTGAGTGCTTGCCGTTTGAAACAAATGTTGATTTTCTGAATGGTGTAAGTTTTACTAAGGGTTGTTATATTGGTCAAGAATTAACTGCTAAAGCACATTTTGTTTTAACTGTTAGGAAAAGGCTTATGCCTGTCATTTTAAATACAGAAAATTTAGATACATTATTTCCGCCAGAATGTGCTATCATAAATGAAACTGGACAGAAAATGGGAAGATTACGAAGTCATTTTCAACAATATGGATTAGCTTTGTTGAAATACGAAGAAAGTTTAAAGTCTGGTTATCTTAAATTGAAAGGATTTGATTGGAAACTGGATGTCATAAGGCCCAGTTGGTGGCCTAGTGATTTAAAAAACAGTATTTAATTTTTAGATAAAAGGTTATATTTTTATCAAAATTATGTTTATTTTTTAATAAGCTAAGTGTAATAAGAATATTGTAATAAAAAATTTGAACCTCATCATAAAGCTAATAATTATATTTATTCAGTGAATGTAACTAAATGTTTTAAAGAGGTATGTTTATAATCTAAATGAAAATGAACTGCTTCTTCCTCCCCTTCTCCCCAAAAAAGAAACATATTAGTTGAACATTTCATTTGCAAATTGTACTTGATCATCAAGTCTATGACTGTTTTAATTACTTAAATATTCATCATAATATATGATTGAAAATAATATTAGTACTTTCTGAATATCTGCATTCCATAAAATATTAGCTCAATGACATTTTGTGAACTGGAAAAAACATTTGTATGGCTATCTTTATGGCTCATATATATGGTTCTTTTCATAAGTAATAATAATAATAAATTATAATAAAAAATGTATTAGAAATAATAAAAGTCTATATTGCCAATATTTATATTTTTACAGCCTGTGGATACTGTTCAGCAAAATGATGTTATACGAAAGCTAAGCCATGCACGTCCATATGACACATGTGTTTAAGTACACATGTAAATCATGTGTGGAATGGACATGCATGGGTTAGCTTTTGTATATATTCTCAAAAGTATGCTCAAAACTAGGGAATTCTACTGAGTATGAAACCATAGGTAAAAATAATCAGAAAGTACAAAACATCTTTAAAACTAAGGAGGACCATATGTCCATGATGGTATGGGATTAAGTGGTTTTTTGACAACAATGAATAATTGCCAAGAATCAAACATGTACATCAACTCTAAACTTTATTGGCCCCATGTCACTATATTGCTTCTAAATCTTTGGAAACAATATTATGGATAAAATAGTAAAAGAAAAATCAAAATGTTTTTAAATTAATGATGGGGCACAGATGTTAACAAATTCAAAAAATATAGGCTATAAAAAGGAAAAAAAGATTGCAAAAAATTAACATCATGTTAAAAGATGATACTTGTCCCTGAAGGACTATTGTTTTCGTTTTGCATTGGGAACATTAAAAGTCTGAATCACTTTTCAAACTGTTGCCACCAAGTATTGCAGCTCTGTATTATAGTAAAGAAATTAAATAATGAAGAATCTGCAGAAATGTATGTATATTTCTCCAAATGTGATAAAACAACGGTACCTAGAGCCATCCAATTTTGAATAAAGTACATTTCCACCCGAATATGCACATCTGGAAACCCAAATTTGTTATTTGTTTTATTATCTATTTCATATTTTATAAAACTTTAACGAAATTTTGATGAACAAATTCAAACGATTTAAAAGAGAGCAATGGCAACACTCTACGGGTGAAAAAAGAAACCTTTTTATCTCCATTGCACAAAACTGTGTATCAAAAATTCTAAAGATAGACTGATATTAGAATTATTTTGTAATATTGCTTTTGAACTGAATTTATGGTTTAAGTGCAAAGACCATGATATTTAATAAATAAAGATAACACACAAAATGTTAAAAAAATGCCCCTTTGGATGTAATTCAAAATCTGAAACCTTTCAGATTTTCATTTTCTTTCCTTTTTAAACCAATAATGTTATGTAAAAAATGCATACAAATTCAGTCTTGTTCTTGTTTTATAATAAAAATTACTATGTAGCTATTTAAATTGTACATATAATTTCAACTGCATGTTATGCAGCTGCTGGGAAGTCAGTGTTTGCAGATCTGTGCAACAAGTAAGCTTATTTATATTTAATAATCCTTTATGAGTATATCCTTTCTCACATTTTCCTTAATATTAGGATTTTTTTTTAACACATCGCAGCACCAACAAAACCCTCTTATATGATTTCATCTTAGTGACACTTCTCCCCAAACCACATATTTATACAAAATTAGTTACCTGAAATATAAGTGTAAATGCACATATGTGCTGATGTAACAATAAATATTTAAATTTAAATTTATTACCTTTTAGGCAGCCCTTAATTTCTAAAATTTGAAGTGCCGGAGTCCTATTGAAGACTATCAGAAATGAAGGAAAAAATAAATAAAATAACAAAAAATAAATACCAATTAGACCAAAATTAAAAGAAATGTAAGGAGATAAATAGAAGTTTAATGAAATACTAAATTACTTGTAAATAGTTAAGTAAAAAATTAATTATCAGTCTTATTTGAAACTCTGGCTGGAATTTCAATTCCACGCGGAAGGTAACTAGTAGTTCAGCCAATCTCCATCCATAAATTAAGCCCTGATTATACATATAATGTACTATTTCAAGTGATGTTAGATGCTAAAGCCATTCTTTTTTCAGCCCTAATGGAAAAAGATAAAACGATTATAGTGAGCATTTTAGAAACAGTATGACGATATGGAAGGAAATTTTAATGGAAAAATTTCGCTTTGAAATTAAAGAGAGAAGAGTCCAAAGCTTTCTGACTGCAATGCCCTGCTGAAATAATTCTAGCCGTAAAACTGAAATTTTTCCTGAATACGATCTGATAACATTGTAACAATAAAACGAGACACCTCTATACAAAAAATTGTGGTTCTTTCACGTTTGATTCAATCATTTAAAAAGTCTACAGGAACTTTAAGTCATTAGCGTGATATGTGCACAGCCAAGGTGGTCACTTTTTAGTGCTTTCAGGAGAAAAAATTAACCCAGTCTCATAAATTCTTTGCACTTCTTGGAGAATAAGCATTTGACATGTGGATGGGGGCTTTACTTTTCTTAAAAGTCTCAACCTCTCTCCAAGGTTTTGTGAAAGAAAGACAGGCTTGCATTCAGAAGTTAGAATTGATTTTTAAAGCTTATTATTAAAATTATGTTTGTTGAAACTTATGTGAAAGAAGTGCCAGACAACTTTCATTTAGGGCTCCAATGCACTCTGGCTAAAATTATGATTTATCTAGTACCGGAACCAGGCTCCAGTAAATTTAAGCTCTGCTTTTAGGAAATTTTTATCATATAATGCAACGAAAATTCCCCAAGATTACTGCACATGGTTCTGGGCAATTTTAGTCTTTTGTGGAAGTACATTAGAAAGCATGGCATTTTGATGCTCAGAACAACTACTAAATTTAGTTGCGAAAAATACCAGTCAGTTTCAGTCGTTGTCTTTGGAAGTGAGGTGGTCACTTTGAGAGGTTTCTGTATCTTCGTATGATTTCTTTTTCTGCATTGCACGTCTCGAAATTCACCATAAATCATATTCTACACTAATCTGAATAATTGCTGATATTTCTGAAGTTCTTCATGTTCAATTTTCATGAGTTGCATGATCATTTGTATTTGATTTGAAATTTCCTTTTCTTACTTGATGTATATTACCTTGCTATTTAAAATATTTGGTTTATACTCTCTTAAGGCTCTATCTATCTAATGTTTAGGTTCTGTGATACGAATCTAACTAATAAATGCTGTTCAAATATACACTCACTTCCAAAAGTTAAGCACAGAGAAGAAAATGCTAATTTCCGGAAGCCAATCAGAATTGAAGAAGATGCAATTCATTGCAGAGGTAGATAGAAGTGTGCAAATATGTTAGGTAACTGATAATCACGTTTTCATGTCAAGAAATATGCAAAAAAGGCAGCTTTATGAAGGGTTACAGAAGTTGATTGTAAGTGTTGATAGAAGGTGTTTAAAACTTTCGTACAATTTGTTTTCAAGACATACGTGTTTCTATGACTTCCAGGAGATGAATGCAAGATTTTGAGAGCTGGTGTGCTGTGGGGCGCATTGAAGCAGGACAGTCGATCACAGATGTTGCTCTTCTCTACGGCTTTCATCATTCTGTAATTTGACATTTATGGAAACAATTCCAAACCACACAGACAGTTGTCCGAAGGCCCGTAGCCGGTCACCGAAGGGTTACAACCCCCGCGGAAGATCGATATATTGCTATTGTAGCGAAGTGGAATCGCAGAGTGACCTCCCCATGTGTGACATCTATGGTTACAGCGTCAATTGGTAAGACGATATCTGCAGCTACTGTACTCCAAAGGTTTCATATAAGTGGACTGTACGCCTGGGTACCTCGAGTTTGTGTTCCTCTATCTGTCCAATCAAGAGGGACATGATTACAGTGGTACCGGGAACATGTCAATTGGAATGTGTCTGACTGGAGCAATGTCATGTTTGCTGATGAGTCAAGATTTGCTCTGGAGCCAGATGACAAGCGTGTAAGGATATGACGTGAACAACGAACACACAATCGGTCCCAAAACATCACCGAACATCATGCATTCCAAGGTGGAAGTATTATGGTGTAGGCAGGGATTTTATTAGGATACCACACCGACCTGCACATCTTTAAACAGGGTTCTTTGACAGCTGTCAGGTATCGAGATGAAGTCCTAGTACCCATTGTGAGATTGTATGCTGCAGCAGTTGGCCCTACTTTTTTTTTAATGGACGATAACGCATGTCGCCATAGAGCTAATATCGTCGATGTCTACCTGGAGGGTGAAGGGATTACGCATATGGCGTGGCCACCATGTTTGCCTGACCTCAATCCCATTGAAAATCTTTGGGATGCCCTCGGCCGTGCTGTATCTTCACGTTTCCCACCTCCAACCACTTTTATTGAGCTGGAAACTGCTCTACTAGAAGAATGGCGATTGCTTAATTCTGCGGTGGTTGACTAATTGAAAGCATGGTCACGAGGTGTAAACTTTGTATACACATACGTACCATATTAATGTTCTTTTTTTTCATTTTATGTTGTTTATTTTCACTTTATGCATAATTCTGTTTAAGTCTCCAGTATGTCATTATCTGATAACTTACAAAAATTTAATATTGTTTTCATTTCTGTACGTAATTATTGATTTTGTGTTATGCATAAATATATATGCTACTTTCCTGCCGAATTTTGTGTCAATCAAAGCACTATTTGTTGATTTTTTTGCATTTTACATCTTCGTGCTTAACTTCTCGAAGTGAGTGTATTATCACTCTGCATTATATTTGAAGAAATTAAATAATGAAGAATCTGCATAAGTGTATGTATGTTTCTCGCATTGCGATAAAACAGCGGTACCTAGAGCCATCCAGTTTATCTCCAGCGAGTGAGGCTGTGTATCGGAAATTCTAAAGATATGCTCATTTAAAAATTATTTTGCGATATTGCTTTTGAACTATTTCATTAAGATTCAAAAACTTCGGCTACTGACAGAGTGATCACTAAGATGATTCGTATACCTAGTTCCTGTTAAAGAGCTCAATTGGTAAATATTTTTCATCATTAATTACTGCCATTATGAATACATTTCTTTAGGGTCTGGATATCCATGACTCATAAAATTTTTACACATCATCTTTCCTTAGAAATTTAGTTATTCATGAACTGTGCTGAGGATTTCCCTTTCACATAACATTTAACTAAATAAAATTTAACTAAATGCTGTATTCAAAAACTTTACTGTATTACCGTATTTCAGACATATTATTTCTCCTTACATTTTATCACCAGACTCTGAAAGTTTGTGAATTTTTTACATTAATTCCCCTTTCCTCAGTGCATTTAGAGAATGAACTGCTCTAAATTTTAAAATGGATTCATCCACATAGTGATTGTTTTTGCCTTACTAACAAACTCTTGCAAACTACCTGCAACAGTCATCCCAAGCCTTTCCATTCTAACTGTTGAATTTTATTCCAGCCTAATACTAGAAATGACCCGTCGAAATGAAGCACACAAAGCATCACAGTACAAACTGATATTCAGTCTATAATTTCACAGAGTCAGCTGTGCATTCACCTTCTCTAATTAGTTGTGAATGTTTTGATTCTGAAGGAGTAACAGAAACAACAATAAGAATGAGCAAGATTCAAGTTACAGGGAAGTAGAAATGAAGATATCTTATTAGATATTGTAATGTTAATACTGCTATGTATTCTTATTGGAATGTAGTTTACTTTTAAAGAATTTGTATTGTAATTTTTATCTGTAGTTTAATCCATGACTACTTTTTGTTTGTTATGTTCTTACAGTAAATACATCCTTTGGAAATTAAATTATTCGCATAATTTTTCCAACTCAATTTTCGGATGTTAAATTTAGTGTAAAAAGAGAAAATTTACTGTGTCTAATAAATTAAAGAAAAAAATAAATTTATATCTTCAAATATAAATTTGTGATAATAATTAACATACTTTCTGAAATACTGTGTCAGGTAACTTATAAAAAATAAACACACACACATGTAAGATAGATAAAAAATAGGTAAAATAAAATTGTAACTTACTAGACATAAGCAATAATTCCTTATTTTAATTTTAATGCCAATAAACAGATGCTAGATCTAATGTAGAAAAAACTTTTGCATTCGGTCTAGTATTGCATCTGTTTTAGATATGGGTTCGGAATGTGTTTATAATGTTTCCTTTAATCAAAACATAATCTAGGTTTTGCATTTAATCTCATTTATAGGCAAAAGTTACAGGGCAGTGTATGAATTTGATGATGGCTTAATGATACTCACATGCAATAATTTTTCTATTTGTTTTTTAATTTCAGTATTATCTTTAGTCAAAACCCTGTGTGGTTTATAAGCTGCTGGAAGTTCTGAAGTCAATGTTACTGTTTAGAAGTTCAGTATTAATACAGTCTACATCATATTTACTTCTTATAAATATATGACTATAATTATTTAATAATTCTTTCAACTGGTCATTTACACAAGAATTTTCACATTTCTTATTTTCAACAATATTAAAATATCACTTTGCATTTTCAATATTTTCCCATAAATATAAGAAATTACTCTTATTTAATTGTAGACCTTCACTTATAATAATTTTAAATTGATATACCTCAATTAGTAAAATTCAATTGCAGTTTAAATGAAGGAAGACAAGATGAAGACAGTAATAAATAATTTAAATGAGAAATTACAACATAAAATATTTAATCATTACTTAAGTTCCAATTTTATATCATAATTTGATTAATATAGTGACAGGATGACCTCCAGATAGAGATAGTAATTTTCTTGGAGTTTCAAAATTAAATATACAGCTTACCATATTCTCAGAAATTACACTAACCTGATTATCTGTATCTGCAGTAACAGAAAAATTACTATTTTCTACCTTAAAATTGAAGTTAAATTTTAGACATTTTTTAAGTGAGGTTTGATTTTGATAGGAGGAGGTGCATTATAATTTAGTGCTGGATATTGTGAGTTTGGATATTTCAGTAGTGGTTGCTCAACATTTCTCCAGACCAGATTTGAGGCAAATAACACCTAGTGTGGAATGATCTTGGAGTAAGATATCTTGGATGATTAAAATATGGACAAGGATTCCCTTTAAGGACAGTAAAATCTGGGCATATTAATGGTACTTTTTGTTTACTGATGTGAACTTGAAGCTGAAAATAACTTTCTTGCTAGGAAAAATCCAATTTTGAAACAAGCTTATATTTTGAACAGACAGTATCATAAGATATTGCTCTGGCAAACCTTGCATTAAGATTTAATAAGAATTTTATTGCTTAAATGTAATACAGAACCTAACTTTAATTTTTGTCAGAAATACTTATCTTTAAATTTACTGTGCATAGCCAAAACAAATCTTCAAATGTAAAATTTTCTGAACTGTAAAAGTAAATTTAAAATTTTTCTCTTACTACATTCCAATCCTTAGTTTCAACATATTTGCAGATATAAAATGACAAGGCCTAAAACTTTTAAAAAATCTGGAAAGATAGTTAATTTAGCTTTGCCCGAAACACCTTTTCTCCTATATCGTTTTTCAAAAAACATCAAATATTTGTCTATGGGGAGATCTTTTGTGGGAGTAAATACTGGAGAAGTAAATTTGTTCTCATCTACAAACAAAATTTCAGATTTTTTGGTGGGACATTTTTAAGGTTTTTGACCTTGTTTGCATTTATAATTTTTCAAGCAATCAATTTGAAGCATATCGATTAGATGTAATGAAGCAGACTTGATGTCATGTAGCAGAAATATTCATTGCATTGTTGAGATGTGATTGATAATGAACTACAAACTTGGTTGTCAAGGCAGATGAAATATTCATTTTTATTTCAGTTGCCATATGTAAATGTAATTCCCTTGGTACTTGATTCAGGACTATTTCCAGAATATAAAATTAGCAAAACAATAATCTTGTGTTTGGCATAGGTTTTAGTCAAGAATCTATCAATTTTGATCACAAACAGTTACAGGTTGCCCTTCATCAGGAGCCAAGAAGTCTGCAACAAAGCTACCCATTGTTGCATTTATACCCAATGGGAGTAAAACAAATGAGAATGTATCACAATCTGTCGGCAGAAATAGTTACAAATTGCTTTTTAGCAAAGTTGAGAAATGAACCAAGACAACAAAGCTTTGCCAGCACCTAATATAATAAAGTTATAAAATAATAATAATAAATGCTTCAACATATAGCTAATATATAACATATCATAACTTCAACGTATAACATATTGAAAAAATGCAATTTGGCGGTTTCGATGGTTCGGTGAAACCATCGAAACTAGTCTGTAAAATTTGCAAATATAACGCTGACTTTTGTTGTTTGACTTCTAAATTAATACTTGTGCAGCGTGTTATTTTATCTTAATTACAGTGAACCCTTTCTAAGATAACTGTTTATAGCTTCAGGCAATTTTAATTTTATATAGAAATGACATTTCATATCAATGTTTCTTTATGTTCTCAAAAATAGTGACTAATTTTAGAGGTGTCACTTTATTCATAAAAAACATTTATATTTCAAAATGTAAATTTCATTAATCTAATGTAATTTTTATCTTTATATTTAACCAGTAAATAAACTAATGTGTCACTGAAAAATAAACTAACCTTCTTGTTAGATGTCATGTCTTATGTTTTTGACACTAAAGCTGTTCTAGTTAGCAAATGACAAACTCATGCCAGCCTAAAAAAATGTGTAGATGCATTTCAGATTTCACACTTATACATTACCATCTGCATCTCAGCTTCTTCAAAGGCCTACATATCCCTATTCAATAAAATACATTTCAGTCATACTCTTACTGTGTTACACGGCTATATATCATCTGCGGCAGGGATTCCCAACCTTTTTCTTACATCAACCCCTTTTAAAAGAATGGTTTTCTTCATTGATTTCCATACACTTTTCTGTATCATATACAGCATACCACAAAGATAATGATTAACCCAAGCATATGAACAAAAATATTGAAAAAAAAAGGCTTTGTTACTTTTGTATTAATATTTTTAATTTTATAAATATAAACAGATTTTTCAGAAACAAAATCATAGATTATAATTGTGCAGAAGTTTGATTTTAATTAACATGATGGCTACACTTGATGTATTGATGCTTTATATATATATATATATATATCATTACGAATATAAATTCAAACTAATAGCAGCTTAAGCGCTATTTTAATAACAGCCTTTCTCTGTGTATTATATCTTTAAGTAACTTTGTAGTTTTATCACCAAACTTTCTTCAATGGATAACTACTTATTACAACAACCCTTTTGCTTCCATCTCTTAATATAATTGCATTTCAGTCATTTGGTTTTAAAATTTTGAAGATAAGTTGGTTAATTTTTGCTTACTAGTTTGATTTTTAAAAATTTTTTACTACAGTTTTTAACTTTAATTTTTTCTTTTAATCTTCTTATGATTTTTTAAAATTTGTTCTTGAATCTACTTTTGTATTTGAAATGAAAAGAGAGTGTAGGAGTAATGTCTTAGTTACTGTTAATTGATGGTAGATTGGTTTATCCCCTTGATAAGTCGATTAATCTGCTATCATCACTATTGGATAAATATTTTTTCTTTGGTATTTCATTCTCCATTCTGTGGTTTCTGGAACCTATAAATTCAATGTTTATATTTTGAGAGGCAGTGCGGATTTCAGGAGTTGGCGGATTTTTAGTATTTGACTGTATTCTGAAAAATATCTTTTCAATGATGTTTTTAAATTGAATTTCCGTTGCTTGGAGATGTAATATGGAGAGTTTTCTTTTTATTATATATATATATAGCATAAAATTGCTTAAATTAATTCTAAAATCACCTTTTTCAAAAATATTCAACCTGTTTCTTGTTTTCCACAGTTAATTATTGATTTGATTAAAGCCTTCTTCCATTAGGTAAGAAGAGAGGAAAGTCTATAATGTTGGTTCATCAACAACTTTCATTTCAGCATATTTTCCTCAAAAGAATTTTAAATTCCGAAACTTAGTCCACCCATGTGTTTTGAATGAGACTTGTGCTCGAACCTTCAATGCAATCAACTCTTCTTGCATCTAAATATCAAGATAAGATATATCACAATTCAGCAGTTTTATGAGCCATGCTGGCACATTCAGAATTTGATGTCTTGAAAGCGAACATTAAAATCTTCTTTTAGATTTTGTAAGTGATTTGGATGTAACAATGCATCTTCCAAGGAAATATGATATTTTTCAATAACAGACAATCACATTAAGTTAACAAAATGAGGATTAACTTTAACAAAATAAAAGAAAGAATCGTGATTAATCATTCTAGCTTCAATGAGTTTGGTGTCTCTTTCTTGCAGTTTGTGTATTGTTGAACAAGTTTTTTGAAGAGTGGAACATTGTGTTGCCATAGGGCTGTCAACTTCAAAGGAAAATTTTATCACAATATTAACTGTTTATAAAATGCTGCAAATATTTATCCTTGGAGAGCTAGCATTAAAAAACTATTAAATAAAAACTTTCACCACTATGGTCACACAAAAAGAGGGCCATTCAAAGCTTTGATGTTGATAGGTACACTTCCATGTTGAAGATGTAATTGCCACTTACCAGAACTTGACTTAACAAGTTTAAATGACCTGTATCTCTGAAAGAATAGGCATAGATTTTGCTGTGGTTCATTAGTTTTGCATTCTTCATGATTGTTTAGTTGTGTTTTTTACATTTTTGCAGCTTCATGTTGCAGATCTTATATAAAATATCTATATATTAAAAAAATATATTAGATAATTTTAGTATATTTTTTACCTTATATTTATTTCATGTGATTCTTCCTTACTATATGGTATAGCTTTAATATAAACAAACAATTAATTTTAAATTTTATTTATTTATTTCTGTGATCATGTGGATCTTAAATATGGCAGAGTATATTTAACTGTTGACCCCCTTTAAAAGTTCATCGACTTCATTGGGAACTCCTTTGCTGCAGATCGAGGTGGCAAGTACCACTCTTGGCTCTAGGTTCAAATACATTACTTGCACCCAGAGCCAGCAAGTTTGTGATTGTCTTGTCTTTGTAGAATTAAGCCAGATAAAATCTGTGGATTGAGAACTCTTCTCACATGGCTGGTTACTATGAAGGGCACATCAAATCTTTGATAACAGCCCTAGGTTGCTTTTGGTTATATGAAGATTCTCTTGAATTCCCCTATAAATGATGCAAATTAGCTTATCAATTTCTTTTGAAAATTCACTAGTCTTTTTAGTTTGGATAACACTTTTAGGATTTTGAATCTAACTTCATAAACTGCCTGTAAGGCAGTTCTAAATTAAGAATTACATTATTTTTTACAATTTTAGTAGTAGATTTAAAAAAAAAGCTGATTTTTCCAAATGTAAGGAAATGTTCTTTGTTCTTAAAAATTGCTTACTTTTTCAAAGGAAAAATGTATCCATGTTTCTCAACTAAATCATTTCACATATGATATGAACTATTTGGAAATAGTTAAGCATGGAAATGTGATTATTGAATTAATAATGTAATCCTATCTACCACTGGATGTCAATACTGATATAAAGTGCTTAGAAAATGATGAGATTACATCTAATGTGGCTAATTGACAGTTATGGTAATTCATGACTTTTATTTTTTCCTGCAGATGTATATAACATATTCCAGAAATAAATGTGCGCAGTGCTATAAATATGCATTTAAATAATTATTATAAAAGTGGAAGATAAATTACACAGTTCAGATGTGTTTATTTAGTGTATTTTTAGATGGGATGGCACAATTCCATCTGGTTTACCTTCGTAGCTAGAAGCCATCTCAGCAGCATGCTAGTATTCTTTAAGAATGCATGGATTTATCCTTCTAATAAGGGTATATGCATGATTTATAGTCTTTGTTTCTATCGGTGTCAATCCTACCCATGTACTTTCACACACAAAATTTTTCCAAATTAAGATAGATAATTTTATAAGAATAATTTCAATACTGGAGATAGAATGGCTTTATAAATGCAAAATTTTTAGCTTTTTATACGATACCCACAAAGCAAATGCAATTACTAAAATGTTTATTATGTGTTTATAAGTTATGAATAAAGTTCTGCACCTTTGCACACAAAATTCAGTGATATACAATTAATGTTTTCTTCAAGTCAACTACAAAATTAATTACTAGCATTGTTTTACACAATATAAAACCATTAATCACCAACACAAGTTGCTTTGGTTCCTGAACTGTTCCTTTAATTTTTTCAGGTCAGAAAATATGCCTTGGAACGGGACTCAAGTTAGAAAATTTACTTTAATATTTTTATGAATTTTGCATATAAAAATATAAAATTTTTGCTTTTCATTTATCAACCTTTTGATGGTCATCAATAAGCTCAGCTCACATTCCAGTTATGCATTACAGTGGGTGCAAACAGGGCTCGCATTACAAATTTACCATTGACAGATATCGCATGTATTTGGAAAGAAAGAATTGCTTAATCTTGCAACTGCTGAAGATTAAAGCATAATGAATATTTTATTAGTGAAATTTTTGCTTTGCACAAACCATATAAAAGTTGTATTTTGTATTTTCAAATTTCTCGTAAAATTCTGTACTTTATTTAGAGAAACTTTGTGTTTGAAAATGAATGTCTAAGGCCAATAATTAAGGAAATACACACTGTGGCTATCTTGTATATAAGTAGTGAAATTTCTCAGTATTTTTATTATACATATAATAAGAAGTCAGCTTAAAAAAATCTAAGCAATCTTTTTTTTTTGGAAGGTCAGATATTACAGATATTAATTTCACTAGTTGATCACATAACATGATGTGGGTGAAATTCTTCATTCCAAATTTCTAAATTCTCAATTTGTTTTAAGTGTAGATTAAAAAATATTATTGCTTTTCAGTAAATTTTATTTTTGATGGTTGAAAAAAGTATTTTTCATACATTCTACTACTGATTTAATTTTTTTCTTTGCTATATGGCAGGCATTTTCATTTGAATTCAAGCAAAACTGAGATCATATTTCAGTGAAATCTTTAAGTAATTAAAAAAACAATTTCTGGTACACACTAATTCTATTATTGGCTAGATGATAAAAGATTACATTATTTTATTTAAAATAATCTTTAATATTTAACAAAATATTAGCGTAATGAACGTATATAGTATAACAATGAGAAGAACTGTCTTTTTCGCTCCAATCTGGCCATTAATTATTCAGGAAATCTTAGTTGCTATTGAATTTGATATAAACAAAACTATAGAAAACTATGATTCATGAATACAAGTACTCTGAAAAGCCTTAATGTAACGAAGTTTTACTTCATCCAAGCATTTCTGAAACAGATCTCAGTTTAGTACAAAGGTTATGGTTATTTAATTATGGCAAAGCACACGAGGGCTATCTGCCTACGTGGAGGACTTTCTAAGGGAAACTGGCTCGTATACACATTACACATGAGGAAAACCACGAAAATGCCCATGCAGCCAGCCCATTCACGGGATTCGAACCTCAGACCGAACTACCAGTGTTCAGCGTCTTTACCGCTCGGCTGCTGGTGGGTGCCTCAGTTTAGTAGAAAAGAAAATGTTTTTCATTCATATTTAAAAACTACATAAGTATTTTGTTTGTTAAAAATCATTTTCTCAAAATTATTCTGAAAAGACTAAAGAGGAATTTCACTGTTAATAATACTTTTAAATTTCTGTGAAATAGGATTAAGAAGAAGAAACACATAAAAAATTTACAAGTGAGTTTTATTTCAAAAGCTGAAGCAAAGTATGTACAACTATCACCTGTATAGCAGAAAATGTACTCTGTAATAATTGCAGCCTATATTTCTATACAGGTGCAAATATCAGCAGCACATAGCTGCGTTAATAAATAAATAACCAGATAACTAGACTTATAACAGTAATATAATTGGACATTATTTTATAAAAATTACTTTGTTATTTAAAACATTATTGTTAAAACCCAAAATCAGTCACAACTAATATCATGATATTATAACACATCCCAATTTAAAAATACGGGAATAATATTCTTCTGCAAAAAACATGGTCATTAGTGATTTTTGAAAAACAAAGCTTGTATTTTCATGTCCAAAAAATAATTACTTCTTAGTACTTGATAATTAATAAAGACTAAAATATTTTGGCTTTGACTGATTATAGTGTTTTGACAATAACATAAAAAGAACTATAACAATGAACTTATATATTCAGTCTTTATTAATAAATTAAATTACTAACGAATGCCTTGCTTATGGAAGTGAAATTATTTAGCAGAAGTACACATTTAAAATAAACTCTCTCATTATAAAACTGATTGCATTTCAATGATGTAAATTAAAAACTTAATTTTTTATGCATTTCTTTATCTGAATAAAAATAATTTATGTAAATAGGGATAATCTTGATTATTTTAAATTAAATAGTTGTGCACCTATATAAAACAAAAATGGAGACAAGACAAAAGAAGGACAAAATATTACTCTAGTTGCAATAAACTTTGAAATAAAAATATATTACTTAAATTCACAAAAACAAACATTTAATTTTTTTAAATATACATTCTAACAACACATGCTGTTGTGAAAAGAAAACTCAATGGGGGCAAACAGAATAGAATTTTGCACACTGGAATAACAATCAATCAAACTTGCACTTCCACACATACAGACATAAATACATTCATAAATAATTTAATACATAACTTTCTTAAATAACAAATATTTTTGCATAAAGGCAGCAAATGCACCCCCAATGAGTAGAAATTCTTTTAATTGGAAATATTATTTATATCACTATAAACATAAAAGACATGAATTTAAAAATGAATATCATACAGTATGTATGTCATAAAATATACAGATCAGGAGTAGAAGTGAGTTTCATGAAATAGAAAAATTGAAAATGATGAATTCTAATGTAAAATTCTAATTACACAGAAGCAAATAAATTTATTTAATATTACATTTTTAATTGACATATAACTGGAATAGATTTATTCCTAAAGAATCACAAATAATTGGAATAAATTTATTCCCTTAATTTACAAATGTAATGTACATAAGACTACAAATACCAGATTTATACTTCAAATAGTAGACTTTACACAGATTAAAATAATTTTAATGTTCCCAAGTAAAATTAATAAAACAGAAGTGATTAAAAAGATAGTCTAATTAATATTACCGATTCACATAAAATGTCCTAATTAAAAAAAAAAAGCAAGAATTTTGAAAATGCAGTGAATTTATTATTTTATACATAGATTTTGAATATTACTATTATACAACAAAATCACTGGCACTACATGACAACCAAATCTGCAAAACTATGGATCGAGAAAAATCCAAATTATGCTGTCTATGCATAATTATAACATATGTATATCTGCTTTTTAACATAAAATGGAAAGAGGCGAACATAAGAATGTTTCTGTATTATAGAAGAATAATACAGAAAACGTAGGAAAGTAAAAACAGCAAAAAATGCAGATTCATGGTTTTGGCATTGTGCTGACAATAAATTTTTAAAGTAAATGATGTTACCTCATACAATACTGTTACTTTATACAATAAATTATTAGTACAATAAATGGCCTTTATGAAGCAATTACATTTTTAATAGAAGTTCAGTACACTAATGCATATACTTTAATTGAGATATATATATTTCAAAGATTAAAAACATTTTAGAAATAGAAGTCTGATCTATCTGAAATGATGTATGATCAGCAGGGATACAGAGAGAAAATACAACTTGCTTTACAAAACTCTACGGCATATTTTTATAGATAAAATATCTAACTGGAAATGTAGCCCCATACATAATCATGAAATACATTAAACTAAAAAACACCACTTATACAAATTTTAAAATTTTGCTTTAAGAGAATACGTGCAAATACACTTAAAGAACTAAACTCGATATTTTTCATGCACTGAGATCTGTTTTTATTAACTATTAACATGCTATGCTTGTCCTGAGATATAACATAACAGCATATTTGAAGATAAGATTTGCTGCCTTATCACAGACACTAATGAAATAAGACAGGATACATTCAAAAATACTGTTTTTGACATGTATCCACAGTAGCATCAAACATTATGATATAGATAAAAATGCCTAAAAAAATATAAATATCTCTTCACTATGGTATTAAAATAAAACTGCCAAGAATTACAAAATATGTATAGATTTAATACATTACACATAAATTAAAATGTACAAAATTATAACTGAGAATTAATATTTTAAGGGCAAAAATCAATACACGCTTTTCAATTAATATAACGCACAACTGAATATAAGGCAATTTAAGTGTTAGCTTTCTATTATTTAGACATCCACCTCCTTAGCACCTCTAGAAAACAAATGCATCCAGATATTTTTAACATAATCAATTGGACACTGAATACAGAAGAGAAAACCAAATACAGTGAAATTTCTCTCAAAAGTATGTTTACAATTTTCCAGGCTTACTAAATTTTTTTCTTTTTAAACTGTGTTCACTATTACATTCCTACATTTCTAATACTTTATAAGTGTCTGAACGACAGTAATTCCATTTCTTTTCACCTAAATATCTTAAGCCATTTTTGTTTAAACTATTCAATTATTTCATTGCCTAAATTATTAAAATATGAACCTTACTACTAATGTCTACAGCAACCTATGAAGGAAGAAGGCAAGGCACTCGGCAGTCCAAATGAAGTTATATTTATATTAAAGTGCAAAAATTGGACTACAGGTATATATTGAATACAGGGCTTTGACATCCTATGACTAATTTTAAAGTTTAATCTGGAAGGGAGAGAAAAAAAGAACAGGTTACACATTAAGGAGAAGATTAAAAGTGGTCCTTTTATTGTACTGGAGAACATCCAATGGAGTACTTTTTATTGCATAAAGATTCATAATTACAATAAAATTATGTCTGACTTTTTAACTTCAGAGTGTTCACCTCAAATTACAAGCATATTTTAAATGGTGGTAAGTTTGGCAGATGGAGATATTACTTTCATGTCATTTATGAATTCCTATACTTTCATGTCATTTATGAATTCCTAAATAGTATAAAGGAATAGACATTTTTGTTATCTCTATATTTTTTTAATGGATATAAAACTTATTCACTATGCTGCTATCTAGCAGTTATGAATGTAAGTTTTGATGTTTATAAATGGAAGTAAGCTTTAAGCTATACAACTTAATCACTGACATTTAAAAATTTGCAATTTTAAAGAGATAAAACAGTAATTACTAATTTTGAAAGAAATGATAATTTAAAATTTATTATTTAAGCAAATATGGTTATAAATGTGCATTGCACAATTTTTCTGCGTTTATATGCACACTTATTTTTTCCCTTTAAATATATATGTATATACTTTTTTCGGAAACACAAGTATTTCTGATTTTTGTTGTGTACAAACACTACAAAATAGAGGTCAATGAAACATACTTATTCATAAAAGAATTCAAGAGAATTTTCACTGTAAATGGAGAAACATCCCATCCATATTTAAAAAAGCTTTTAAATACAAAATAATGCTTTCAAATAAAAACAATGTTTACATAAGTAAGAATCTTCTTTTTCTATATAAAATATGTTAATGTAAAATTTGAACAGTTTAATTGAAATACTAATAATGAACTGCCAAGACTCATTATGCAATGAAATTCATAAATCTTTTTCTAACTTGGGAATGAATACAAATACATAATTAGCATTACATAACAAACCTTAGAAACTCAGATTTTAACAGAATTGTGCAAAAGGAAAATATAAAGGTTTGGCATGAAAAAGAATTCTGATTGGCTAACCAATCAAATGTCTTCAGAAATGCAAATGTATATTTTCAGCATTGATCTTTATAAATTAAGCTACCTAAAACAAAAGCTTTATATCATAGTAACTCCAAGTGCTCGCCTTGAATATTCATAAACTACATAGCTAATGCTGACAGCTGGAGCAACTTTCATAAAATTTGGTGTAATACCACGATATAGTCCAGCAACACCTTCCCTTTGAATAATAGTTTTGAATAGTCCAACCATACTTGCACTTGAGTTCGAATCATTTGTCACAGCTAAAAGTAAACAAAATATGAAAAAAGTGCAGATTAATTAATGATAGAAATTCTAGAGAACAAATTATTTTTAAACAGATAAAGAGTGAAATAAGCATTAATTTAGAAGTCAAACAACAAAAATCAGCGTTACATTTGCAAATTTCCACAGGGCTAGTTTCAACGGTTTTACCGCATCATCATCCTCAGTTGCCAAAACACAAATAAACAAGATATGATATAGTGATTAGATAAGAATAGCTGGACAGGAGTTAAGCTACTGGCACCATCTATTGATGAAACTAGAACTAAAACATAATTTCCTTAAAGGCTGGAATTAGGGCCATTAACTAGAAGAGAAACATTTTTTTTTAAATGTGAAACGCCTCCAGAAAATCTAATTTACCAGTGCAATCTACATGCATTATTATGAATCAAAATTATTTGAAACTTTAAACTTCGTGGTATGGTTCCACTACATAGACAATACGTTTACCCTAAGGTAATAAAGATGATTTAAATAAAGTTCTTTCAACAATGAATTCCACTGATTCTGCTATTCAGTTTACTTTTTAACTTAAAACAGGCAGTTCCTTTCTGTTCCTTGGCATTTTGGTCACATGTAACATATCCAACTTCAGTACTATGGTTTACCATAAACCTTCACTGGTTTGCCTTCCACCACACTTCAAATCATGTCATCCGACTAAACAAAAGTTAGCTTCATTTTATTCCTATGTTTTCCATGCACTTCAACTTTGTTTCCCCAAATTGGCTCTTGATCAAGAACTAAATTATTTAAAAGCAGTAGCTATTGACAGGGGCTTTTCAACCAACATTATTAATCAAGCAGTTAAAAAATTCTCATCTCAACACACCGAAAGGCTCTCTCTTGTTTTAAGAGATTATAACAATTTTGTTGTCATTTCTTTCTTTCCATCAATTATATATAAAATTGCACTTATTTTAAAATAATTTTAATCAATAAAATATCAATAAAATTCATAATTATCAATAAAATCAATAACTATCAATAAAATTCCGAGTTCCATACTCAAGGACCTCATTCTGGATATGAATTCCTGGGGTATTTAGAGGATTCCTTGCCAGTGTGGTTTAATTTAAATTGGTCAAATTAAGAGAACCTTAAAATTTTGCGTTAAGGAACATGGACATATGTTAGAAAAAAGGAAACACAGAAGTCCTCTGTTGCCCAGCATCGTTGGTCCGAAAAGCATACTTTTAATTTTTCTGAAGCCAAAATTATTCAAAAAACATCTTTCATTGGTGAATTACATTTTCTAGAGGCGTTTCACATTTAAAAAAATCTTTCTGTTCTAGTTACAGACCTTAATTCCAATCCATCTTTGCCATCAGCCTTTAAGGAAATTATGTTTTAGTTCTCGCTTCATCAATAGATGGCACCAGTAGCTTAACTCCTATCCAGCCATTCTTATCTAATCACTATATCTTATGTCATTCATTTGCGCTTTGGCAGCTGAGGCTGATGGTTCGGTAAAACAATCGAAACTAGTCCTGTAAAAATTTGCAAATATAACGCTGATTTCTGTTATTTGACTTCTAAATTAATACTTTTTCGGCATGTTATTCTATCTTAAGTAAAATAAGTATTAAAAAAAATTACCTGCCATAATATTTTGATATTTTATTATCAATATTTTAATTTCATTAACTGGTTGGTATTTATCACTTTTTATTTTAAATGATGATCTTTCATTATCCAAATTTAGTTCTATAACACTGACTCTAATTATGATCGTAAAGTCACTAAATGTTTAAATAATATTTTACAAATGCTTCAGAAAGTTTTCCTTAATTGGCATTAATATAAGACCCATGTTTTACTTTTAAAATGCACTCCTGAAAACACTCATCTCATACACCCAATCTAATATAAATTTATAATTTGTCATGGATCCTTTTAACTTTTATTTTAAAAAAAAAAACTTAACATCGTGATGAGGTCTTCATTATTTTAATAATTCTGCATCCTGACAAAAGAAACATTACTATTATTACTTTCAGAATTCGAACTTAGGTGAACAGGCTTGCTGCATTATGGGTTTTCAAGGTTTTTTTTGCTGTGTGTAATGTGAATACGAACTAGTTGCCCTTAGACCATGCTTCTATGAAAATATGCCTTCTCTTAGGCAGATAGGTCACGCAAGCTTTGCTATTCCAATGACCATAATTACATGCAAACACTGAATTATTTTTGCATTTCTGTTTCACATGATAGTTCCATACTCAAGTAACTGTGTAGCTTTGCATATGATAATAATTTACTATAAAATAACATCATTGCAATTCCCCGCACCCCCATTATTTTTTACTACTATTTTTAACAGCTCATTTCAAATACAGACTTTTAGATTTGTACCTTGAATTTTGAAGGATCAATTTTTAATTAGCAGGCTGCTAATTGTAAATGTTTAGCTTAAAACTGTCTTATGCATTAACATGAAGTCAGCATATGAAATTCAGATTGCAAATGTTTAGAATTTTATTATTTTTCTATTTTTAAATACTTTTTTAACTTTTTGCAATTTTTATAGTAAGCACTTTAGGGTGTTAAAGTTGTAATCTGCAATTTTCAGAATTTTTTCTAATTACTTTATTTTACCTCAAGATTTAACAACTAGATCTTCACTCAAATTTCTCACATAATATTTTTAAGATATCCCAGTCTGGCCGTTTAATATGTAAAAATAATTTTTCTCATGAAACAGTGTTAAAAATGTTTTATGTATGATTGATCCACATTAGCCAAAGAAAATGGCTAATGGGGATTAAGCTCTTTGGCTGATGAGCAAGCTCATGAAAAGCCTGTGGTTTTACATGATTTTCTTCATGACTGAAATAGAAATGAGCCAGTTCTCTTTATAAAATCTTCACTGATAACCTTCCCTTAGAAAAAAATATCTGAGAAATTTGCTGTACACAACGACATGAGTCAATTATCCTAAACATACTTACAACAATTTTGTACACTTTGTCAAAATATGTGAGTATTTTAAAGATAACTGAAAATTCATGAACACTTGAAAAAAAGCTTATCAGCTTGCACACTATATATTCTTATGCAGTTAATTGCTCATTAAAATTAAAAAAACAATTGAGTCAGCTTGCACACTATATATTCTTATGCAGTTAATTGCTCATTAAAATAAAAAATGATACAAAAAAGAATTTTTCTTTTTAAATTTAAGTCTAAGCAAAAATAAAACTTAAAAAAAGGAGACTTCAAGCAATGATTATAAAAAAAGTATCAACAATGACATATAACTATGAAATAAAAATAATAAAACCTTGTGGCATTACCTTGAGCTTGAAGGCGTGTTCTAACTAAAGCTAAAGGGTAACTAGCAATTTGTCCACATGAACTACTAGCTGTTCCACAACCTAGCAGTACTAATATGCCAGGATCTGTTTCTTCAGGATGCCTACGGATATAAGTTTTTTTTAAAGTCTGTAAGAAAAAATTTAATGAAGTTATCACTAAAAACTGTATTTAAAAAAGTTTTATCACCAAAAAAAATCCTTATATAAGCTAGAAATTTTATGACAATGCCAAAATATTTAAGATTACAATGGTATACTTTATTAACTGTTTTTAAAAGAAAATGCCAAATTTCTTTTTTTGAAGAATAATAATCAAATTTCCTGTTCATTTGATGGCATCTTCATAGGCACTATGAACACATTTTACAGACATTTTTTTTCCAATTTTACCAATCAAATAATAAAATAAAACAACACTGCATTCTTTGATCAATATCTAACATAAATAAAGCTAAATACAAAAGGGTCTTAAAATTATAGGGGCTGATTAAAAAGATTTAAGACTGGTTCTGTTTCCAGACTTATATATAACAAACTCACCCTACTTTTATGAGTAACAAAGTTTGGAACTGTAATAAGAACAGTTATAAATCTATGTTCACAATAAGTGGAAGTACTTAGGTAGCCTCCAAATCCTGCAGTTTTTTAAATCTAAGTGCATTTTCTTTTTATTTTGTAACTGCTAATAAGGCAGGACCTTGATTGAAACTAACATTTAAATATGGTCTTTTCTGCTCATGTTGCATTATTCTAGCATGTGCTGTTGCAAAATTTTATTTTCAGAGCAATGTTAAAGATAGAGAACCAAAAAGTTCATTTTTTGAAATATTATGCTCTTTTATTTCAAAGACTAAAAAAAATGCTAGTCGTACTGGTTGTAATAAACAAAGAGCTGCATATGATTACACAGTTCGAAGAGGATTCGAGATGTGCAGAAATTTTAGCCGCAAAGATGAAGCTGTCTCTGGAAGACCATCTTCTCTAAACCAAGTATTCTATACATCTCTCACTACTCAAACAAGTCTCCTGCTGGAAATTAAAATCATTGTGGATATAGTGTTAAACGGGATATTATAAAATAATCTATTTCATGTCTCTAAAAGATTTATAAAATGTTATAAATACACTAAATCCTTGCCAAATGTGGGCTTATGGAATGCGATTTTACATATATGGCATTATCTCAATTGCCACCATTTAATTTGCCCAACATGAGAATTTCTATTTATATGCAATATGCTTCAGAGCATCGGCCAGGTTGTGATAGTCCTCCTTAATGACTGGTTTGAAAATTCATTCATTAAAAATGTCAAAATTTCCTTAGAACAGTAAAACTTGAGCTTTGAAGCTCTTCTAATTCTCAATAATGCTGCAGAGCATGGTGCTGAACCACAACAAAGCATCCAAATCTATTCCTTCCACCAACACCACTTCCTTAATCCAACCAAAGGATCAAGGAATTATAAAAACATTCGAAGCCTATTATATCAAGCATGTTTACATCTCTGCAAATAAAGCACTACATGAAGGAAAGCATAGGCACTAATGGCATTTTGGAAGCAATTCAACATAAGACTCTGCACAGAAACGACTAAACTTGTATGGAAATAAGTGTAAATTATCAACATATATGCTTGCTGGCATCAGCTCTGGCCAGAAGTTATCAATAATTTTTAAAGGAATTCCACTGATTGCAAATGAAGCCAAGGAAATCATACAAATTATAAAGCAATAGTCAGCACAGGATTTTCAGATATGGAAGAACAAGAAATCAATGAACTAACTGAGAATGACAACAGTGAAATGACAAATCAAAAATCAAATGATCTTACAACACTAGCCGATAGTGAAAGCAATGATAGAGAGATAGTAAAGAAGTTAAGCCTTTGACATACAAGAAGTTAAACAAACTTTCAAAAAAAGGCACAGTAACTATCTAATTTTATAATGGAGATTGACACAAACGAAGAAAGAAAAGGATACTTTACAAAAGGTATTGCAAAACTTTGCACTCCTTACTCAGAAACATTTAATCAGTTACGTCGAACATTGGCCCTAGCAAAAATTACCAGCTATTTAAAAAAAATAACCATATCATGTACTTACTTATTAAGCAGCAACAAAAAACCTTTCAATTAACATTTGTTTCATTTTTCCTTTTTTATTACAATAATATTTAGGTTTGTATTAATTATATATACTTTCTTACCCTGAACTATACTTAACCCATTTTTTTTCACAGAATGTTAACTTTGTGGAATGTGATTTTGCTGTATGCACAATGTGTTAATGACATAAATCCTATATTCTGCAAGCAAGAATTTATTGTAGTGTAATTCAAGATCAAGGAAATTTTATATCAACCTATGTAACACTAAACAGCGTTCTTTAAATCAAAGTGTCTTATAAATAACAGAAAATTTTGTAGCGATTATGAATGCAGAAAATAATGCTATATCAAATACTAGAAACTATAGAAAGATAACATTATATCATAATGACTCTTAATAATAGACCATAGGTAATGCTTACAGCTGAGTTCCCTAGTTCTGTTCTTTTTACTTATAACATAATTAATTACACAAAAAATTCAGATCTTAATCTTACCTCATATATTGCAAGATCAATTCCTGCATATGGTATGATGCCTAATAAGTTTGGAACATAACCTCTGTAGAAACTACGCAAGCCTTCTTTTCTGTAAATTTTGCAAGTTGCATCCCAGATGCTTTTGTACTGTCCTGTTTTCCTTAATGCAAGTCTTGTTTTCAAAACCTATGAGGTAGATATCAACCTTAATTTCATATTCATAAGTTCTTACATGCTGAATCATGTACATTTTCACTGAAATTGTTTTCTTGATATTAAAGCTTACAAAATAAATATATAACCATACTTCAACACATACAAAAAATCTGCGGACATATATATACACCTTATTAAGAGAGGGGATTTAATGGCATATAACGTGCTATGATATTACACGTAAAAAAAGGGGGGAGGGCAAAGATAAACTAAATGTAGTTCATGTAAAAAGAATATGGATTCCCCCCCCCCTCTGTCAAGCAATGGTTGAATACATAACTATACTGAACGGTTTCATTTTGGGTTTAATTCATGACAGAGAAATGCATCAAATGCATGCACATTTGGAGTTCCACCCCCACCATATTTAATATAAACATAAACCATTTCTTTAGAAACTCTTGCATAAAGGTATTAACTCTGCAGCACATAGTTTAAAAATTTTATAAACATTTAAAAGTTTAACTCTTTATTCAAAATGAATTCAAAACCTAAAGAACAATTTATCACAGCACATAAATAAAAATCTAACTTCCAAATGACTTCCTTGTATGGAATATTAAATTATATGCAATTTTTCCTGCATTTCATTTAAACTTATTTTCTCAAATTTCATTCGAGATACATTTCTCATACAATTAATTCAGTTCTCACTTCACAGCAAGGCAAAAATACATAAAACCTCAAAATATCTTTATTAAAATTTAAAAAATATAAAACCCCAAATACAGTTAAAAGAATTAAAAAAACAATTTTTCGAATTAAAATTAAGAGTTTGTAACAACCAATTCGGCCAGTGGGCAACAAGGCAGATTTTTCGGTGCACAAAACTGAAAGTTTACTTTTGGTCCAACTCAGCACTGAATGCACACAAACTGACTTATTTCACTGTTCTGCTAAGTTTCAAATGTAAACAAATATGGCTGCTATAGTAAAAAAAATTAGGCTTAGCTGCACTTTAATAACTTTTAAACTGCTGATAATTCTACAACTATTGCATGCAGATTAACTGAAGGCATAAAAACCTTAACCAGAAGATAAGAACAACATAATTGAATCATTTTTAAAGCAAAAAAATGCACAAATTACTAACAAATAAGAATAAAAAAACTGAGCTCACAGGGCCAACTAACAGAGTATGTATGTATATATTTATATACTTTTGGACTGCAACCAAAAAGGGAAGTGCAAAACTACATGTTATAGCAGTTCTATATACAAATTTCAATGCTCTGAGGCAACTCGTTTTTGAGTTATGCGAGAGACATACATATATACGTATGTATGTACAGATATCATGAAAAAAATCTCTTCTGAATTCATTTAAATCTTTTTTGCAACCCATTTTGGGTAAAAGAGTCCTTTACTCTGATCTTACATACAGATGTCACGCAAAAACATCATTAAATTGCATTTGATAGCAGTCACAATGGATAATTTCGTTGAAATATGATACCTGAAAATTTTCACGATTACAATACTTCCTTTACTTTGTACAAGTAAGTAAAATGAGCAGCCCTTTAGTATATAAACTGAAGTCTTTCACTTGTTTTTCTGAAATGCCGTTTACTTCAAAATGTAGCATCACATTCAGTTTATATGCCTTTTATTTAATCAAAAACAACACAATATATTTAATTTAATTAATTTTTTTAAATCTCTTTAACTTTCAGTGTTTAATATTAACTAATATATGTCACACGGATTTAAGAAACTCTTGCAATATGATCCTTTAAATATCAGCTCTAGAAAGATGTCATAAAAACATATTCTTACTATGTAAAATATACCCTACAAAAAGCCCAAATCTATTGTTTTTAAAACAACAAAAAAATATTTACTTGTTCATATGCATATTATATAAACTTCAAACCAAAATCGAGGGACTTTTTAACAGTATGAAATATTTAAATGCACGCATATGATATCTAAACTATACAAGAGTTACAAAGGTTCTAATTCCATACCAATACAATTTAGCAGAGACTCATAAAAAGTATTCTGTTACACTTAAAAATGATACCTGATATTATTATATACTATCGAATCTTTATTCATCGAACACAATAAAATAGAAAACAAAGAGAAAATTGCAATCATTAGGTTGTTATAATTTTATTTTTGAATCAATTGGTAAGAAACAGTAAGATAGTTTAGATATGGTCAACTCCCGATTAACCAGGATAATATTGTGAACGACATTCATAGTTAACTCAATATCATGGTTAATATGAGTACCAAATGAACTTACTAATGGTAATTTAAATTAATTGTCAAAACAAAAAAGAGCACATTTTAAATAATGAAAGAATAAACATTATTAGAAATGAAAAGACTAAGCTATAGATGGCATCAAAAAACAAAATTTACATGTGACAGACAATGGAGGCAATATTTACAGACAATGGAGACCCCTGGTGGCTATTAGGAGTTAGCAGGTATTGTCTGTACACTCACATCAGATGTTTATTGCAATAAAAATAATTTTGAAATGGCCATATAAGGACCGAGAGTATAAAAATGACATATTATACATGATTTTTTTCCCCAGTACATAATGAGTTTAGTCTTAAGAAGTTAAGCAATTTTTCAAACTAAACATGTATTTTTAGAGCATAATATATAATATTATACTAATTAAACTAAAAATGGAAATTATAACAAAAAAATAATTAAAAATTATACACATATAACTTTTGTTATGCTAATTGTTTGCTTGTTGGAAAGAAGTGTTGCTCAGTGAGGGTCCCTGATTTGACTAGTGCTACTGACAGCTATCTTGCACTATTGCAGCTGTGAATTTTATTATTTTGCAGATTTCATTGTCATTTTGTTTGTGATTATAAACCTCTTACATAACATTACAAGAAGAATATTTACAAAAGAATTTTAAACAATGTCACTGAGTTCAAACTTCCATTTAAAAGTTAAAGCTTTTTGCATCTTGGAACATTTCATCTGGCAGACATCATCTGCTCTCACTGCTGTTATCCCCAATATTTTTACTCTTATTTATTTTTTTAAATTTCCACAGACAGTTTTGTTTTATGCTGATTGTTTGTGACAGTAATTTTCCCACCATTTTTCAATAAATAAACTTAAATATTTTTAGACAGATTCGGTTAATTTAACCTTGGTTCATGGACAGCTGACTTTATATTATATGACATTAGAAATAACTTTCATTAATCATATTAATGGTCTAAATGTTAATAATATTTATTGATAGAAAAGAAAGGTTATTAAAAAGTACTAAAGTTTTATTCAAAAATTAACATAGTGCTTTTAAACAGTTCACTTTATTACACCAATAAATTTATGCATTACTGGATACAATCATAACAGAACTGGAAGATTTTTTTAATGTTTTAAAAAACTTAACCTACTTACTTCTAAAGGATAAATCACAGTTTGAGAAATGCCACCAGCAAGGGATCCTGCAGCAAACCTTTCATAGATTCCCAGCTCCCGCTCAGAATCACCTCGTATTAGTCTTTTAGCCTACAATTTAAGCACATTTTTATTATTAAAATTTTGTAACATTCTGTAAAATTAGTAATAACTGCACAACCAGTTTTTTATTAATTTAACTTAATTTTGTAATCATCTACATACTTTTTAACAAAACATGTCATATTTTTTCATTTCTGACAAGCAGGCTTTATTTTTAGGAATGGAAACAAAACCGATTTAAAGGAAATCAAATCAGAAACATAAAGTACTAAAGTGTTTCTAATAAAAACTTTTATTACAACAAATTTTATTTTACTAATAAGAATATTATATATTTATAAACATGTACAAACTAAATCACTGTCTGTTAAAGGGTTAAAAAAATAAAAACACTTTTTCACAAAATAAAAAATTTAATAATGCTTTAAGGTGCAATATCTTTCAAAGCACTTTCCTTTGTTGTTGTTTTGTGCATAAATGTCATGGAAGAATGGTTGGTAGAGCCTCAAGGAGATTGACGTCTAACTTTCCTTTGCAAAAGGGTATATTGCAAAATTTACACTATACCACATCATACTGTGTATTTTCTTGATAAGGCACAGACAACATTGTCACAATGTATTTTTCTTTTTTCTAGTCCCATGATGGGTCCTAATGTATATTATTTCCTCATGTCTATGGAAAGTCTCCCTGGATAATCATGCTTTGTTCCTTTTTTTTTAATGCTGGATGTTGACTGTAATAGTATTGATGAATGTCTTCAGGAAATAGGCACATTCCTGTATCAGCTAAAAAAAACTGGCGCATCATAGCTCAAATGGTATACGAATGAATTTCGTGCTGTTACAGGACAGCAGATCTCCTGAAAAACTGTAGTCAGATGTTTGAAATGAGGAGGACTACATACTCGTGAATTTTTTATGTGCGTTCCATTGTTCAGACAGCACCATACTGCCTGTCTGCAGTGGTGTCATGAGCATAGCAATTAGACGGAACAGGAATGGGTTTATGTAATATTCTCAAATAAATGTAGCTTCCATCTGTCATCAGCTTGTAAACGCCAACTTATCTGGCATGAGAATGTACTAACAGAATAAATTATCTAACAAAGGGATTGATATCAGAAATCCAGTATCATAATTCACACCCCTATATGTGCTTGCAGCTGGGACTATGGCTGACTAACAATACATTGATACAGATTTACTACCTCATGTTCATGTTTTCAGTAGTCCTTTTGGTGATAAATATGATATTTTAGTAGTAATAGTGTCCAGTGTAGTATATGCACTCTATATGCTACACTATCCAGAATGTCTTTTGTATTTATTGCCAAGTGGTCTGAAAACTCTTCTAAGACTGGTCGACTGTCTACTGATGACCATTCTTCCTCAAAATCAGAATCATCCATATCTGGACTTAAATCAGACCCGCTTGAAATTCGTGGTTGGAATACAATCCTAGGATATCATATACATATTTGTCATATGTCAGATGTTATATATATATATATATATAATTTCACCGTCACTAGAATCATCATCGGTAAGCTCGTTATCACAGAAATAATTCAACACACTATCATCACACAATTTTTCATCCTTACATTCTATTCTACTGTGGTCCATTTTTTGAATTTATTATAAAAAAATCAACTTCTCACAAAAAAAAAAAAAAAAACACAATTCATAGAAAACGTCCTTTCTTTGTCTCCTGCACTTTAATAACAATCTACACAAAATGAGTTTACTCATTTTCCACATATTAATAACAATATGCATATAACAAGTTTCTATTAAAGATGTATTAAAAGAACATTATATGCCCTGTATTATAAAAAACCTCTAAAGAAAAGGGGAAATTCTAGATTTTTTAATATTGTAATTAAATGACATTTATTTTCCAAGTAAAAATAGAAAATATGAAAGCTTGGGAAACTAGAACTAGGCTTGTTCAAACAAACAAACTAGAACAAAGTCAAAATTATGGCGAAGGAAATAAGAGCTAACAGGGTGTTGACAGATTTTGGCTTATTTCTTGCCACATAATTTTGACTTTATATTAAATAAGTCCACCAACAGAGCCAAAATCTACCAACAGGGCATTGACAGATTTCGGCTTATTTCTTTCCCATAATTTTGACTTCATATTAAACAAGTCCCCCCCCAAGTTTTTCTCTTTTATGATATGACTTTAAAAAAAACTGCCAATATATATATATATATATATATATATTAAATAAAAACTCATACCTGTTCATAAGCCATAAATTTTAATGCACTTTCTGGAGCAATTTTCAAAACATTAATGCCATTCCCTCTCCATAATGAACTCACACCACCTTCTCTTAACATATGCCTCAGGCAGGCTGATATAGAACCAAATTCAGCTCCTGATACCTAAAGGATTATGTAAGATTTATAAGTAACAGAGGAGGCAGAATAATATGAATTTAAAAAAAATTTAAATGCCAAGATAAACAAGTCTCTCAAGGCTAAATGTACAAAATAATAATAACTCACATAATATTAATTTAAACCAAACACCTTCTTTTATATTTAGAATAAAAATAATTATACGTACAAACTTGAAATAAAATGCCAGATAGCTCACTTTCTTGAAGTAAAATTACTCTGTTGTGGTTTAAGGATGAAGTTTAGCCTTAAATCTATTCAAACTAATAATATCTAGTAACTCCAGCAGTGAAAAGTTATATGATTACATTAAATCTATGACAAATGAGAAAAATGAGTCTCAAGTATTTATTTAATAATTGAATAACTATGACTACGAGTTTAAAATTTATGAACTACAATAAATAATCAATTTTAAATTCATGTTTCAGTTTTTAAGTGCATTTTTATGTTTGAATAAAAACATAAAACCACTCAGAATAGGTATACTTAGCAACTCTATTATACTAGCAAGCACCCTGATTCTCTAACAAACAGAAGAAAGGAATATGTGTCCATGTTATGAACCACATGTGAATGAAAATGGAAGAATTGAAAAATGCAGAATAAATCCAACTTTAAAGTTGCATACACATTTTGAGACTTTGCAACAAGATTAAATTAAAGAAATAACAAATGATTAATTGAAGGTGGATAATTTATTTTGTTGTTTTATTTTACAACACAACTGAAACTTTGTACAACAATGATGAATAAAGTTAATGAAGTAAATCAACTCATAAAATTAATCAAAAACTTCACTGTATACAATGTTTCGGGTAAAAACTTCATTAAACTTTAATAAATATTGATCAGCTGAGCCATGACACACACACTTTTTTCTTTCCCCTTTTTCTAATATAAGGTATGAAATACAAACACACACCTAACAAATCTCAGGAGCAAAAACAAGGTAAAAAGACAAAAAAAAAAAAAAATGGGTTAGCAGAAGTTAGTGCGACAGCAGCCTGGTAGACTGTGAGCTCAGTAAGAGTATAAAGAAACCTTAACAAACCCTTTTGGGCAACTGTTAAAATCTGAGCACTTTCAGATTCCCCCCCCCCCATTCTTGCTTACCCTCTATATAAATTGTTTATTTTCCTTTCATTGCAGAAGGCAGATATGTTATTACTCAAAAACACATTTTATATAGCTCGTAAATGTTTAATAGATCTTCTGCATATTAAGATTGCATAGCTAACCTTTCAGAAATAAATGTTTATTAAAATTATTGTGCCATAAGCTTTTGGCTAATTTATTTGTTTTCATTTAAAGCATACTTTTTTAACATTAATATATATTTCTTATAGAGAAATTCTACTCTATTATTTAAATGACATAGAATCTATCACATTTAATAGAGAAAATACTTTAGTTTCATTTTGAATTGTTATATTTAATTGCTTCTGATTTTTGATTAATAAGCAACAGCAAAAAGAAAAAAAAATGCAATATACATTAATTTGAATACAGAATACAAATCTTATTAATCTCAAAACAAAAAGATTATATAGATACATGTGTGTAAAATTAACTGTGAAACCAAAATAAACTTCCTTATCATTTTATCTAGTAATAACCCCTCCAAAAAAAAGCTATTTCTTACAAACTTTATTTATTTATTAAAAATATTCTACAATTCAACTTAATTTCAAAACATATGTAAAGACTGAAACTTTACTACATTTTTTTTTCCTTCCAAAAGAGAGGAGAATATTAAATATTCCTTAACGCATTAGCTCCTTTATATTAAAATGAATTAATTTTAAGAAAAATGTAGTTGTCTTATATATTTCAAAGATTTGAAATTTATTAATTACTAAAACCCGAATTTAAATGCTATTTAACTTTAGAAAAAAATTAATAACACAGTTTTTAAACCAAAAATTCCTTCCCCTAATCACTTTAAAAAATTTATATGTTAATTTTATAATTATAATAAGCTTAAATTTTACCTGTAAAAACACTTTAATTCTATCTAGAGGAGCTGTGCATGTTCTAGAAACTGCACCAGCTAATCCTCCTGCTACTAGATGTCGCCACCACATTCCAGTATGCATCTCTGTTTGTGTGAAATCTTCAGGTACAAGGACGTTTTCACCTAAATCTAGAAACTAAATTTATGAACAGTATGAGTTTCTAATTTATATTAGTACTAAAAAGAGAGAGAGAGAGAGATTTTGTCTGACATTCACAAATAAAATTACTGCATTACTATTATTCACAAAGGGTAAGGAAAAATGTATAATGAAAATGACAGACTACTAAATATTTGTTATTTAATTCTTTATATGAAAATATAAAGCAATAATTATACCACCTGATCATTAAAGTAAATTTTAATGTTCATGTTAAAATTATCACAAACTGTAAAGGAGGTGGGACAACACAATTTCACATAAACCTGAGAGGTAGAAAAAAAATTTATTAGAATAAAGCAAGCCTCTTTTGCCTAACCATTATTAAAATTTGTACAGCAAAATATAAAAATACAAAAAAAAAAAAAAAAAAAGAGAGAGAGAGATAGAGAGAATTTTTTCCTCCAATACATACACATATTTGGTACTTCTTGGTAAGATTCCAATTTATCATTAATCAAATTATACATTTTTTCATATTTAAAAAAAATTAAAACATTTAAAAAATAAAAAGAGTAATTTATACAGTATACAAAAAGGTCGTATAATTGATTTAAAAGTAATAAAATGCATACATTAAAGAATTACAAAAGGAAAAATAAAAAAAAACAACTTACACATAACAAAAAAAGCTGTATAACTGATTTAAAAGTTAAATAAATATAAAATGAGTTTAATTTAAATATGTTCTAAATGCTAGTTTCAGAAAACTGAAAAATGTAATCCGTTCTGCACAGCAATCCCAATTCAAAAGAATGCTGACTTTTTAATAAAATAAAATCACATCATGAGCTTATGCACGTCACATGAAGGAAGAGCATCCTTATCACATGCTTTAGCAGAATCAACCAATCATGGCAGAGATAAAAAATCAAGAGCTTTAACCATGAGACACAACAGCATTGAAACAGGACATCAGTTTTGAAATAGATAAACAGACAATGAAATAAAGTTAAAAAAATAAATAAGTAAAAATACGATAAAACAAAGGGAAAAAAAGTTCATTCACTTTTTAAATAGAAAACTTCATACAAATACAATATCAATAATATCATTGTTTCAGGTTAACGACAAAGACTTTTTATTGGAATTTCATTATCAAAACTTAATACCCCAGTTGATATAAATATATATGAGCTATATTAAAAAATTCAAAGCAATAAATTACTAATAATAAAAACATTATTATACTTACTGTAGCATGCCTCCAAGATCGTAAGACTTCATGTAATTCAAAGCTTGGCAAGAAAAGTAAATAATCTCTCCATTCATTGAATGATATAGTTTGAGAATTATCTTTATCCATTCTATTAAAGATAAATTTATTTAATAAATAGACATTAAATTCTAAGAAAATAAAAAGGCAACTTGACATAACAAAAAAGTTGTATAACTGATTTAAAAATTAAACAAAAATAAAACGAGTTTAATGTTCTAAATGCTAGTTTCAGACAGCTGAAAAATGCAATCCATTCCACACAGCAATCCCAATTCAAAAGAATTTTCTAAATACACAGAATAATTAATAAAATTAATTTATTTTATAATAGATGTACAATAATTAAACATTTATTTGATATATGATATGATACATTTATATATTTTCAGTCTTGCAACTTCCAAATTTGCTTTTAGTACTGTAATTCATATAGTTGGAAAATGCCTATTTTTATATTAACACTTTTTTTTGGTCGGGGGGGGGGACGAGAAGAGTTCTAAAAATGGACATGTAATGTATGGACAATCTGAATAGATGCAATAAGCATGTTTGATAAAATGTTATTTAAAAAATAAAAAAGAAAACTTGAACAGTTAAATTTTATTCATTGTAACCTGAAACAGTATCAGATAAGTGGCAATATTTAGAAAAGTTTTAATGAATACTAACCATACTTTTAAACTTTTGCTATAATCACTTGAACAGTTATTTCATATGGCAATATGTTCTACATTAAAACAGGGGGGAAAATGATATGAAGCTAAAATATATTTATCTTTTGTGAACTAAAATTAAACTTTTTTTTAATAATAATAATTCAGTTTTCTCTTTTCACTCATTATATTCTTTTACATTTTAGAAAAAAATGGTAGACATTCTTTATTTGGGCACAAAATCTAAACAAGAATAACATGAATTATTTTTTTCCCAATCTGGCTCCAAAAGTACCCAAAATATTTTTCAAAATTCTGCCTTTCTAAATGATATTTGAAGCAAATTATTTAATTTTTGGGTTTGATTCAAAACCTTAACAGCAGTTTCAATTGCAATTTGGTCCTAAACTGCTGTTTTAAACCAACATTTGCTTTTGTATTTTATTACAGTTTCACACACAGTGTATATCATATAATGCTGTTTTAAGTGTGCTTAAGTGCAGTAACTGCCCAACTCGCACACACAGCTAAAAATTTCAACTTTGTAAATGAATACACTATAATATATTTCAATGAATTTAATTACATATTTTTTTGCCCATTCCTTACTATTGACTCTTTCATCAAATAACTCTGTTAATAATTTTTAAAAAATATTTACATAAAAATTAAAATTTAGTTTTTATATTATTTTATGATAATTTAATATATACTCTAATTCAAAATTAAGAGAAGTTTCATACTTGATCAATTATTTCCAGAACTGGTAAACAGATTTGAATGAAATTTTGCATAGACATAGGTTAATATAATGCACACACACACACATATATATATATAGATATATATATATCAATAATGTAAAGTGTGTGTGTAAGATATAACAAAATATGATGGCTGCTTTAAAAATAATTGGCGACATCAAAATTAGTGATTCTAGATTTTATGTTCTCCCCCTAAATTCATCGGTTCTCCCAAATTTGAGATCTTTCTATATTACGCAATGCTTGATGCAGGTACCTCTTGTCCAATCAAAATAATTATAAACCAAAACTTTTCTAACTCGACCTGAAACTACTGACTCTCACCCTCCTTCCTTTGAACTGCTGTGTTCTTTTCCATTTAAGCTTTCCTCCTGGCCAGATGCTTTGCTTATTCATCTAAAATAATGTCGTAACTTAAAACTCATGTACATGGAAATTATTCAACTATGATTAAAAAAGATCTCACCAGCAAAAGGATGATTTGATATGCGTAAAAATAAAGATTGTGATTCTTCAAGCTCTGTTGTGTTGGATGCATCATCATGCCTTTCCTCTCAGCCCTACTACAGCCACGATGAATATCGAAATTTGCTAAAAGTACCGGATTCTTTCCTTCTATGCATTAAAACATTACAGACACACACACATATATATATACAGATATAGATATAACACACAGCAGTCATGGTACGTACATACGATTATGTATACAATACAGAAGGTTCACAGGAAAATCTAATACAGGAAAATCTAAAACAGAAATTGCAAGATTTGAGGAAAGAAGAGGCTATTAAGGGATACTGTCCACTGTAACATCATAGGCTCTTATAAGGGACTTCATATGAGGCATTTTGTGACTTCCAGGTGGCAGTCAACATACTTTCATCCAAAAAGAAACAGGGACCAGCTACCTGTCCTTCAACATCTGAAGAAAGCACCAATATGGCAGCAAAGGTTTGATTGTCTAGGCAGGTATTATGTTTGACGGTGCACAGAAATGCATGTCTTTGACACTGACTGGTGCGAGGTATAGAGAAAAAATATTATAAACTTATGTTTGCTTTTTTAAGGATGCAGTTAGCTGTCAGCTTATTTTTTTAGTTGATCCTTAATTTTACAATTGTCTATGTAGGTTTAATCTAGTAGATGACTTTCTGGAAAATATGGATATTAAATCAAATGGATTAGCCAGCCCGATCTCCAGATCCAAATATAGAACATACCAGGGAAGCTATTGGGATTCCCTGCTGTAATTCAGCTATGTTAAAGTGAATATGCCATAATTCGCTTTCTTCTTCCCTGAATCATCAAGAAATGGAACTGCCTCATTTTCAGCATGAAGTCATGCTATGAGAGGTGTAAAACTCCTAGTGAGGTATAAGTCTATAATCTATTAGCCTTTTCTTTACATTTTATCTCTTAAGTCTGACATGCTTGTAAATAGCTTGATGCTGTCCTAGTTGAGGTGAGCAATTTTGAAGAGGCCAAAACTGCACTAGCTAGATTACACAGTAGTCATCTATGTCAAGTATGTTTGTGGATACAAAATTTATCATCTATGCTCCCACTGTATCTCTTCACAGGCAACTCCACATACCCTCTTGTGCATCTGCTGCCTTTAAGACCAAATTTACTCCAATCAAGATTTGATTCTGGAACATCCCAGCTCTCAAATCATGGATTTGATCTGATTAACAGATTTGTCACAGATATGTCTTTTCTTTGTTCAATTTTGCAGCCACTGTTTCAAACTTCCTTACATGAATGAACTTTATGCATGCCATGACTGTTGCATGGTATATTTTTCTAATTAATAATAACTTATATCCAAACCAAATTATGTTGAAATTTGTCAATTAGTTCTGGAAATTATCTTACAATAAAAAAATTCTCTCAATTTAAAACCCAGTGTACATGTTTTAAAAAGTACAATGATTGTGACAATCTGCTCTGACCCATAATCTTTTATTATTATTATTCTTGTACCACAAAATTTTATTTTCATACGATGACAATAAAGTTATCAGTATACTGGATTATTCTAATAATGGCAGGATAATAATTATGCATTTTAAATTAAAAATATGTAGGCAGTTTTAAACATTTTTAATTCTAAAAATTTACCAATTTTACCATCAGTAATTTCATAATGAACTCTCTTGGATGAAAAAAGGCATCGGTTGAAAAGGTTCCTTTCTTTGATATTAGCTTAAATATGAACCACATATATATAAAAAGCAAGTAAAGAGATAACCTTCGCATATTTTCAAAAATTAAATATCTTGAAATATTTTAAATTGGACTGTTTAACATGTTAAAGGTTAAAAAAAATGATGCAGTCTTATTCAAAACCAACTTAAGAGATTATTTTATATTTTAATTACTTCCCATTGCAACCATTTCTATATTAATTCATAGTATATTATTTTGCTGCATCACAGTCAGATGGCAGAGACTGGACAGCAGTTGCTGAAAATACTTTTCTCCCCTTTTATTAAAAATAACTATAAACAGTAAATACCTTAAGAAAAAAAATGAATTTAAAAATTATGTATCATATTGTTCCAAGAAAGCATATTTGCTTTTAGTCCATGTTAATGCATATTAAAAAATAAAACATTCATCATTAAAATGTTCTAATTTAAACATTACAGACTCAGAATTTTATAATTAAATTCATGATTAACTACTTATATGACTTCAAACATAAGCAATAGTCATAAGTCATACATAAATGTTTATTACAATCCATTAAAAGAATGTCAGAAAGGAGGAACGTGTAACAATTTTTTTCCTTTTTCTTTTTCATAGCATAATAGAATAATATTTTAAATAAGCAAACAAGTTTCAGATCCTTATGCAATCATCTTCAAGATGATATACAGTCTATCATATTTAGAATAGGTGTTACATTTTAAAACGGTTAGGTCTTCAAAGATGTTAGCACCAAACAACATATTTGCAAATTAAAAATCAAATATATAAACAAAAACAAATATATACACAAAAAATGTTTGTGAAATACAACAAAAATGAAAACTTCATATTAAAGTTTATTTCTCATAATTGCACTTTTAAGATTGATCCAAGAATTATTTTCTATGTTGCTGAATCTGTCAGACTATCAATATGCATTATGCATTGATAACTATCATAAATACATAAACACCTATGCTTTGCAAAATAACTAAACAATAGATTTATGAATTAAAAAACCATTATATATAACTTCATATTAAAGTTTATTTCTCAAAATTTGGTCTTTCATAGATTGATCCAAAAATATTATCTGTGTCACTGAATCTGTCAGAATATCAATATGTAATGCACATTGATATTCTGATCAATATGCATTACATATTGATAACTATTTTGTAAACTATTATAAATACGGAAACACTTACGTTTTGCAAAATAAATAACATTTTACCCTGAAAATTAGTTCTTGGATGCAGTATCACAAATCACTAAATCAGAATTTTTCTGGACAATAAACTAAATTTAAAGAATTACAGTAGTAATTTCACTAATTAATATCATGTCACTATTTTAAGTTATTACAGATAACCAAATCAAATATATCATACATCAATTTTTTTTTATATTCATTCATCATTCACATTCATCTATTCTTTTGTCATTCTTAACTTATACTTCTTATGTATGGTCCACAGTTATGAAATCTTAATTATAAACAGATTTAAATCTTGAAATGTTCGGAACAGATTGAGAGACTTTCAAAGCATTCAAAGCCACTTTACATAATCTAGTTTCTTGGATCAACAAATCAATCAAACTAAAGTGAATGCAGCACTGGAAAGCATAAGTTCTTTGCATGGACACCCCAAACTATATCCAAGAAATTAGAACTTATGAACGTAAAAATATTTCTAGTTTCTCAGATGACCAATAAAAAGATGCAGATTTTGTGAAATGAATCTCTTAATTTGCTTTTCAAATTTCAATTCTATATTATTTAGTTGTGCATTTTCTCATGTTTTGATCAAATACAAAAGTACTTATTTTTGGAATATTTCAGTTCAGCAATTAAACCTTTATATATGGATTGACAGCAAAAAGGTATTCATTAAAAATACAGTTGAGTCAATGAAGATGTAGCTCCAGATAATCAAGTCCCAGCATTTTTGTGAAATGTGGATAAATATTAAATTATTTATTTTAATCTTGTGTAATTATATACGTACTACATAAATTTAAAAAAGGAAAAAACATTGAATAAGAAATGCAGAAAAGAAAATATAAGAGAGAAATGTTCAAATGTTAGGCAACACAAAAGAACTTCAAATTCTTATGGAACATTTACATTCTACTATATTTTTCAAACTTTCACATACTTTTTTTTTTTTTAAATATAAAAACACAAAGCTAGATTTTTCCCCCTAATTTCAAAGGTAACAGGCATTTTTCTGCATTAGAATATTACACATCTGCAGACACATTAGTATGCATGCGAATTACCCTATGGGAACTAATTTTTAATATCTCTAGTAATTCTGGTTGTATAACAATGGGACCCCCTCCCATAATCATTCAAGCTCAAAAAACTTTTTCTCACTGAATTTTTTTCCCTGTGGAATCTATATAAAATCCCTTATATTTTTATTAAAAGTTGTCATCACACAATCCAAACTCTCATGATCTAAAAATATACTTTATTTTACTCACTTCCTTGACTGCAACAATGGAACTATGACTAAAGACTGAAGATTAAATACAATAAATCAATAACACAACTAAATATGAGATATTTAGTTAATATTAAATATGATATATTTAGTTATGCAATCTTTTTGAAATACTATTTATTACAATGCAAGTCTCAATCAGAAGAAGAATTAGTTTACAAGATTGACAACCACTATAAAAGCAAGATTAAAATGCAGCACATTTGCCATGCACACAAAATTATGAAACAGAATTTTTTCCAAATAAAAAATTTTGGCTACCAGTTGATTGACTACGACTGTATGTATGTACTATGACTGTCTTCTTCAGCCTCTTGTTGAAAGCAATATTTTAGAAGTAATAATCTATCTTAAGGTAATTAATAAACTATTTTTATGAATATTATCAATAATATTAAATACTCTGCCCTAAATGACATCCTTTGACAACACTTATGAAAAGTAAAAATACTAACTTCTGTTTTAAAATGATGATTTTTTCATTTAACTAATAACTACAGAAACATTGCATAATTATCTTGAAATGTACAAATCTGGCATTTAAAAAATCCCTTCAATAACATTTTTTACATTTGTAATTACACAGTCCAGTCACATTAATGTGACCACCACGTACTTTCCATGTCAGAGTTAAATAACCAATCACAGAAGGCAGGTGGCAGTACAGTGCAGTTGAGCGTATATAAAGGGTGTGTGAGGGCTTCGGAAAACATTTCAATCGTTGGCGTAATGCAGAAACGAAGCGATTTATCCGTCTTCCAAAAGGGCATGATCATTGGCTTTCGGGCCAAGGGTGGAAGCATTTCCGAAACGGCTGAGTTTGTGAACTGTTCGCGTGCCGCCGTGGTAAAAGTGTACCGTGCATGGCAAAATGGGACTGTCCAAAATCAGCGACGTGGCAAATGTGGTGCACCACGGGCCATAGATGACAGAGGCGAACGACGGTTGCGGAGATGCGTTCGGGCAGATAGACGGGCTACCGTTGAGCAACTGACCACCAAAATGAACCAAGGGGCTACCAAAAGTGTCTCCCAAAGTACTATTCAGCGAACATTGCTGCGTCTGGGCCTCCGAAGCAGACGCCTGGTTCGTGCACCTATGCTGACTGCTGTTCATCGACGGCGAAGGCTAGAATTTGCACGCCAGTACAGCAGCTGGACGTCCACTGAGTGGCGACAGGTTGCGTTTTCGGATGAATCGCGTTTTATGCTCCATCGGACAGATGGACGTTGGCGTATAAGGCGTGAAACCTCTGAAAGGAACCACCCTGCAACCATTGCCGGAACGGTCCAAGCTGGAGGCGGGAGCATTATGGTCTGGGGAATGTTTTCCTGGCATTCTCTAGGTTCACTGATCATTGTGGAAGGCACAATGGATCAATACAAGTACGCATCTGTCCTTGCGGACCATGTTCACCCCTACATGCGCATTGTTTTTCATCAGGATGATGGCATCTTCCAGCAGGACAATGCGAGGTGCCATACAGCTGCCAGTGTACGTGCGTGGTTCGAAGAGCACCAGGATGAGTTTACCGTCCTCCCCTGGCCAGCAAACTCACCTGACTTAAACCCAATCGAGCATCTGTGGGACCATCTCGATCGAGTTGTTCGCGCCATGGATCCTCAACCGCGTAATCTAGCGCAGCTGGCCACGGCATTAGAGTCGGCATGGCTCAACATCCCAGAGAACACCTTCAGGAACCTATGTGACTCTCTTCCTGCACGTCTCGCAGCAGTCCGCTCTGCGAAAGGTGGTTATTCTGGCTTTTGACAGATGGTCACATTAATGTGACTGGACTGTGTATTTTACCTCGTAATCAAAAATTAAGCCCCAGCATGATTTTTCAAAGTAATAATCCTAATGAGCCCTACCCTAAAATAAGACCTAGTTACGATCATCAGCCACACAGGTACCATATTGCCAAATGACCAAATGCAAATGTAACACACATGCACATGTGAAAGACATGGATGTGGTTGCGACAAATTGGAATTTTCAGTACTCAATATGCCGTATTAGCAATGGATATTATGCATTTGATTTAATAATAAATTTAAAGGAAAATAAATTTCAGCACTTATAAAAATGAGTGCAGAAAGAAAGAGCTATTCCATTAAATACAAGAAAGGAAATGTGAAAGGTTTCAGGGAAAAAAAAAATTACAGCTTTCTGCAAACAGAAGAATTTGGATCTATGAATTAAAAAAAAAAAAAAAAATGGTAATCAGAGTACAATAACCTCAGTCAACAGGCTGATGAGAGAAATGCAAAGAATAATAAGCATGGATCAGATCAGCAACCATTATATCTTGAATTGGAACATATCATCTGTGAATGGATTGCTGACAGAAGTGTTTGGTTGTTCACAAGAATGATATTAAAGCATTTGCCCTTGCAGTGGTACCACAGTTAGACATACCGCCAGATGAATTCAAAGCTTCACAACACCGAGTGGATGGCTTCTTTCAGCGATATGAACTGTCTCTAAGAAGATGGAAAACACTGCTCAAACTTGAAGATACTGAAGCAGGATTGAAAAAAGATTATTTGAAGATACTGATTAAATGTGCAGGTGTTTCGCTGATGGCATCGACTTCTCTAAGTACCAACTCTCGAACATAATTGTTTTGGATGAAGCTGCAGTGTTTATGGGTCAAGGGTTTCAAACTACTATTGAACAGAAGGGTACCTCTGAGATATAAAGCACCTCTCCTGGTTACAAAAGTGCTTGCATTACATGTATTTTGGCACTTTTTCTCGAGGAAAAAAACCCCCTCTAATCATCTCAAGGGAAAGAAAGAGGTAATCGAATGTGTTTCAGGTATTTATATTCTTGAAAGTGAAATAGCTTGGTGAAAACAAGCAGTAATAAGAAAGGGGGTCAGTTTATTTCTACAACTTGTTTTGCAAGGTGGCCGAAAAGTTATGCCAGTGTGGGATTCTGCTAACACTCACTGCTCTAAAACCATGAAGAATGTCCTTGAAGAAAGAAGAACTGATCAAATAATGATTCTCGCAGGAAAAACTGCATACCTCCAAACTCTTACTATTGCAATAAATAAGCCATTGTACATGGAAATCAATGACTACACTGAAAATAGACTACAGAGAAATCAATGAAGAAACCTTGTGAAGACTTGAAGCTACAAGAAGTCATTACTTGGGCAAGGAATGCATGGGATAAAATAATAGCTATCTAGCTACGTTGTTTATGCCTTATGAGCATCATGGACAAGAAGAGATCATTTGAAGAAAGCTCTGTTGCTCAGCATGAGAGGCTAGGAGCCAAAGGTCTTAGAGAAAATGAAGTTGCAAAAACTTCAGGCCGGAAATTGTGATTTGGAGCTTTATGGTGATGTTCCAGAAGACGTAAGACCAGTTCTTATTTTTAAAGAAACACTGTAGTATTCAAGACTATAAACATAACACAAAACAGTTCTATAAGAAATTCAGGAGAAAATTATTTATTTTCTCATTTGCATGTTCATTATCAATTTTATTTTCAAATAAAATTAATATAAAGAAAAATATCATGTACTATTATGTTTTGTTTGAACCAATTATATATTATAGTTTTATTCACAGGATTTGCATATATATTTGATTTTGCTTAAAAAAGTTTAAAGTGTTACCGCAAATAAATAAGTTCAGTCCTTGTTTTACTAACAACACTGAATATTATCTTACACCTTGCATTCCTAAAATTCTATTAGCATGTTTCAATTTCAAATATGAAACATCAGCTAAAACTAAATAAGTTCCACTGGGTGCCCATTCTTGTGAGTTTTTTAAATTAAATCAAAGTTTTATAATTCTAAATTTCAAAACTATGACTGCAGTTAATCACCTGCAACATCAATATCATTAATTTTAAAAACCAAATGAAGTAAAATGGGAAATCTACGAAAAACTCCTCATATGGGGTGAGACGAGAATGCACTTGCTAAAATATACATAGAGTTACTACATATTACATTTTATGTAATACACAGTCACACACTTGGCAAAAGTAGCTTCTGACATGTACATAAAACTCATTTTCCATTTCTGAAAATTTTTACACTACTTTGTTATTTGAACCACATGTTACCAAATGTTCATCATTTTTTGTTATCAATTTTATCATAATTCATATGATAAGAAATGATCACATGAATTATCACACTTTTTTTTTTCCTTTTACAAGTTCCCAAGAGAAACAAACATCAAGTAATCTCAGAGGCCAGAAACCACGTTTGAGTGCATAAAATGAAACATTATGCTAAGTTATATAAAAATCAAGGTTGAGTTCTTTTTAAAGGAGAAACATGTTTCTTCCAAGACATTGTAAGAAAATGGGAGGAAAAACGAAAATGGGGAAGAAATTAAATTCTGGGAATGTGTCTGGGGTCGGAGCTACTTAAGGGAATAAATTTACTGATACCAATTTAATTACTTGAACACAAATGCTTTATTATTTTTGCACAAAACGTAAAGTAATTAAATAATTTTCGACAAAAAATTTATATAAGGAAAATACTTAAATAGATTAGAAATATAGGTGTGTTAGATATGAATAAAAGTTACTTTCTATGGTAAATGTTTTCAGTTCATCTATCCCCCCCCTCCACCAGAAAATGTATTGATGAAGCAATGCACCGTGCAGTGTATTTATGAGGCAATTCAGATATTTGCATAGCAAATCCCAGATGGCTTTGCATTTTTCTGGACATTTTTGCCAGTATGATTGCAGATTATGATCTCTCCAAGTGCGTGTCTTGAATGTAAAAAGAATGTTAAAAAGTAGGTGGTGCTGGATACATCATTGAATTACACCTAAAGATACCCAAACAAACATTCTCTGGGCAAAGTTGCCAATTATTTTGTAAGAGCACTCCAAAGTGAACATGAGTTTGAGACAGTTTGATTGGAGTGTGGAGAATCAAAAAGCAAAGAATAATATATAAACATACTAATATAAAATAAGTTTAAAAAAAAAGATTCTCCCCCCAGCAGTTTTTTCAGCCATGGAAGAAACTTGGTAACCTATGTGAGAATAAAAAATTTCCAAAGCTTACTTTGTGCTGATGCTTTTACAATACACTGAATTTATTCATTAAAAATTTTGAAACTGGTTACTAAATGCAATGGCAAAAAACATTTTCTGTCTTCTTAGATTGTTTTTAAGATGATGCAGATGCAATTTTAAAATTTAATTTCCTCTCCTAATTTAATGTTATTTTCTATTCTTTCTCAGTATTTTGAAATATTTGCTATCGATCTGAATTGAAATTCAATTTCAAAATCTATCTAAATTCATGGATGTTAAAGTAGATCTCACAGTAAATACACAAAAATGCATATAAGGTGTTTCTCCCACCTTCTTAGCATGTCTTCGTGGTGTAGTGGCCAGTACGATCAGAGTGTATTCGAGAGGTCCATGGTTCGAGTCTCGGCGAGGGCATTGCTCATTTTTCATGACTCCTGCTCCCCCTCCATCCCCCCAAAAAACGAGTATAACCCCAAAAAACTATATAAACGATGCTAGTTAAATTACAAAGAAATGAAAATATTTAAATTTGCAATACAACACTGCTACATATGAATAAAACATGTATATGACACTGTTAATTAGCCAAACAGAAAAAAATTAGTTTCTTCCATTTCTTCCAGCTGTTTTTTTCACATTGGAAGAAACTCGCCAACTCTGATAAAAATCACTAGAAGTTTCAGGAACAGTAGGTTAAATGTTGTAAATTAGGTTGGAAGGTATATATTTGAAATCAGAAGAACTGGCACCTTTGTTATTAACTAAAATGTGGTAAACACTGATTTCACTAATGACGTTAGTCTAGAAAATATAGCTTGCTGCTAAAGTCTTGCATATGAAGTAAATACGTATTTCGAAAATTGTAATTATTTAAAAAAATTAACACTATTTCTAAACAGAAGAATAAAATAATACAGCTAGAAATTCACTGCTTTACAAATTTAAAATATCAGCATTACTTAAACAATCATAAAAAGGAATGATCTCGAAAAATGCTCCACTTTAGCACAAAGCTATATAAAACACTTACAATAGTCAGGGGAATATATAAGCAATTATTACTAAGATAAATAACTATACCCATTTTCTCAGCTGACAGATTATCTTCATGCATTTTCAATACATGTAAGAGGCACATAAGACACACATATTATTTATTTCAAGTTATTTATTTATTTTGCCTTCCAATCATCATCACAGGTCATCTTTTTTTCCCCCAGTGTGAAGGCAAGCTCTTAGTTTTCCTTCTCAAGTTTAGAAAATAATAAATGCAGATGTTGCACCTGAAATAACAGGAATATCGTATTCATAAGTTCTTCTTCAAATGCTATGTGATGTAATATTTGGAAGAACTGTTTTTCAGTAACTGTATTATTCTGATTTTTTTTAAGCTCAAAATCATATTCAGTGAAAGAGGTGAAGGAAAAGAAAGTGAAGTAAGTTACCATAATGTATAGCAAAGGGCTAATCCTTGAAATTTTATCACCCCTGCAATAATATATTTCATTCCTCCCTTGGCCAATTAAATATTCATTAATAGTATACCTAATTCCTTAATAGTAAAGCATTATAATCATTTATGACATATAAACCAAGATTCACTGCATTAAAATGTACACTGGGCTAAAAAAGGGGGCAACAGTTCTATATCTCCCATTCTACTGGGCCAATTGATAAAATTCAAATTGCATTTTTCACGTCTCAAAAGTGCGACTTAGGACATACATTAGATTTATATATAGCATCATTCTAGCATTGGTATTTTGACAAAAAATCAGACTTTTTCTGAAATGGCATGCCAATTTTTTTCCATATTTCAATTCTACAACTCATATTATGCCTAAACATTAAAATTTTTTAAATTTGGTGTGAAATTTATGGAGAAATTCAAAAATTTAATTTGGCACACTTTTCTCAGTTTTCACCAAGAATTTACTTGATGAATTTCTTGACTTATAGCAACCTATTTTCCTTTTCTTTTTTTCATTGCAGATAAGAGGAAAAAAAGGTTTCATTGCAGATAAGATTAAAAAAAGTTATCATTCATACTTTCAAATAATTTTAACAAAGTGCCTAAACCACATGTGTGTTATTATCACTTTTAAGAAATACGCCAAATTTCAAAGCACGCAAATATTTTGCGAGCTAATTTTTTAAAAACTACTAGTGTGTTTTTTAGAAAAATTGGCAATTTGGCATAATTTGAGTCGTAGAATTGAAATATACAAAAAAATTGGCATGTCATTTCAGAAAAAGTCCGATTTTGTGTCGAAATACCCATATTAGAACAACGCTATATATAAATCTAATACATATCTTAAGTCGTGCTTTCGAGACATGAAAAATGCAATATGAATTTTGTCAATTGGCCCAGTAGAAAGTTTTATTTAAATACCAAAATATATTTGTATCCAATTATATTTATTCATGCATTAAATTTTTGAAGGGCGAAAATGATAAAGAAGATATCCAAAATTTAATTACATTAGATCAAATAGTCTGCTGATATTTATCTATCAAAATCAAAAGTTCAAATATAGCATTAAAGTGGAAATGTTTTAATATTTTGATTCGTCACGAATAAACAATTTATAGTTGAATGAAATGGATCTCAGTTAACATTTCATAAATAATTATAAAGCTCAAATACTTTTATTTTTTATGAGTAGTATAATAAGGAAATAAATATAATAAGGAAAGAAATTAAGCCAATATTTTTCTGTGAGCCAGGTATTATATATCAAGGAGCTCCATGTGGTTCACAAATATTGGCTTAACTACTTAAACATATTACATATATTTTAAATCCAATACATAATCAATGAGCTCATGATACCCAATCATGTGGACAGTTCTTAGCATACAAAATCTGTACTGATCATCAGTCACATAATCATAATAATTTTGAGCTCATAAAAGAATATACTGACACTTATCTTTCTGCAAATAATTCTTTAGTAAAATATATGCTTACAATTAGCATTTAAATTCATAAAATTAAAATGAGTATGAAGGGATAAAATGGAAGGGAAGCATATACACTTGAAAAAAAAAAAGTGTTGGTAGTTTGATGAAAACTTGATTTATAGAAAATAAAATAACACAAATTTGATACAGAGGAATGAAATGGTATAAATAATCAAGTAATGCTGAAATATATCATATTAAGAAAAGAAGAGAAAAAGAAAAACATGCAAGTTTTATCACTTGATTATTTTACTTAAAATAATAATCAAGAAAATATTAATCTTGTACTTTCCTTTTCTTTTTTATGACAGCATGGACTTTAAATTCACTATATGTTTTGTCTGATTATGTTTCATAGCTGATGTTTAAATTTTACTCTCCTAGATTATCACAGGTGAAATTTTACACTGTTGACAGACAGAATTTGCCATTCATACTTAAGTGTCACTGATTTGTATTATTTGAAAATCATTTGTTAGAATATCCTGCAAATGTCTGTAGATACACACAAGCTGTTGAGGCTTATCTCATTCGTCAGACAATCAAATCACATCTATGAGTTTGTGAGACTTGAGCCATTCCAGAATCAAATGGCTGAAGCAAATTTGGTCTTTAAGTTTGCTAATGCATCATAGAACATGTGAAGTAGTGGCTTGTGAAGATCTCCCAAAGGCCTATTATGCTGCCTCATCATGACAAAGACTGTCACTGGGCAGAATGGGTGCAGTACATCAGAAGCCTAACTTTTAGTAGGGTCACTTTAGGCATGACAGCTGAAGAAAAAGGGAGGCCCGGCGGCACAGTGGCTAGAGTGTCATGCAGCAGCATCACAGGTCCGGGGTTCGATCCCCGGGCTGGGCAAGGTTGACTCAGCCATTTCATCCTTTAACTGGGTCAATAAATTGAGTACCAAATTTGTTTGGGGACCAAATGGGGGGGGGGGTCCTGCGACAAGCTGACCACTTGCTTGAGGCATATGCTCGTGCACCCCGAGGCTCATGGTCTTGAAAGCAGATATTAGGGCACTGCCAGCATTGGCTCTCTAAGGGCTGTTGCGCCGCTGAGTTTAGTTTTAGCTAAAGCACAGCAGGCAAAGGAAAAGCGATTTCATCCTCTGCAACCCAAAGATTTACCCTGAAGCTGCATTACTATCATGACACATGAGTAATTATGATACATAGACCATAATTACTCTAATGTGCAATAAAACTTTGCGTAATCTGCATTATATTTAGTCTAAGGTACACAGTACTCTACTCAAGCAAGATATTTTAAATGTTCAGAAGTTTAAAGTAAATTTTATAATAATAAAAATCAGATGTCAGTTTTGACAAAGATGTAAAGAGAATCTGGTATAAATATTTTTAAAAACTTAGTTTCTCAGAATATTTTAAACTTGAAATGCCTAACATTTCCTTTTCTAAACGTTTCAAACTTGCAAGCTACTATACAGACATTCTTCTAGGAATAAAAGGAGAAATAACAGTTTTACGAGTTTAATTATTAATCTTTAAAGAAAACTGCATCATTTTTTACATTTATATAATTGGTAAAATTACATTACTATCTAAAGCTGATATAAGATTTTGAAAAATGAAAAATAAATAAACAATATAAATCAGAAATTTACCTCTTTAGTAATGTATAAGCTTCTTGCTTATCAATCTTCACACCAAACCGTGCAAAAGCGCTCACTATCTCATCAGCATCAATAATGCCTAATTAATCAAACATTCAGCTTTACAATTCATAAAATAATTTTTACTAAAAACAAATTCACATATATTGAAATTCTACAAACCATCACTATTTTCATCCATGTATTTGAACAAAGCCATCAGGTGATGTTCAGATTCCTGAATGAAGTGAAAAAAATCCTCAAAATTCAGTGAGCCCTTTTTCTCCACGTGACTCTAAAAAAATACAAATAGAAAAAGATTATTTAATAAAACTTTGCAACAAAATATTTTTTAATAATCTTCTGAACAAGGCAAAAAGCAGTAATCTTTAATATACATATGGTTGCTGAGGCACACATAATAATAAGCTTAAAATTCTTGGAACTACTAGTTATCAGTTAATTTTGCAGAAACTGCAATATTATAACTCTTTTTCTTCAGCTGAATATCGACTTTTGAAAATAATGCTAACTGGTATCATGCAGCTTCAAATTCAACATAACAACCAACATTTTCTGAGATGTGTTAGAAAGTGAATGATAACTTCATTTTGGCTAATCTTTATTGGTGTTACTATTAGTAATTCTTATTGTTAATGTGCAAAAATTTGATAAAATATTTAGGGATGAAGATTTCAATATGAATTCTAAATTTAATTTGTGGCAAACAAGCTAGTTAACAAACTGCCAAAATGTTGATCAACAAAATATGCAAAAATATCACCAAATGGCTGCTGTTGCCACTCCTATGAAGTTTACTATTTCCTGTTTGCTAATATTTAATTTTTCATAATTTCGATCTATGAATCTGGCAACCAGGTCTGTTTTGAATTAAGCGATCGGGGAATTCCCGTTCTATCTTCGCAGCATTTAAGATACGATACGTAAGTTATTAAATGTTATTCATCTTCGTGATGTACGGATCATTAGATCATTATGTTAAACTCTGTATGTAAATAGCCTCTTTAATCTCTCTATGTTTGTGAAGTGAAATAAATTGGATATTAAACGAAGTCAGAATTTGAATCGAACACAAGTGGCGTCCGAACGACAGAACTGTACTCTGCACTGAGAAATCAGAAGTGGCTAAATTCAAGTTACTTTAATGAAGGTAAACAAGTTAATTTCTGAATTTATTTAACTTTTGATTGCTTCTGAGTTATTTATAAAAGTTTGTTTCGTGAAGAGTTTTTTATGTTCATGTAATAGTTACATACGTTTAAGAAGTACGTTTACATTCGAAATACGTTATATACGTTTAAGAAATACGTTTGATGTACGTGCAAGTAAAACATGACTTCAGAAAAAACACAGACTGAGGCTGAGCAAGCAAAACTGGAAACTAAGTTACGAGGTGAAAGAACTAATTTACGCCGTCTCTTTACCACAGCGGCGAATACGTTTAATGATATTCATCGTAAAATTGATGTTGATAAGGACATTCACGTACAGTTTTGCAAAGTTGTTGAGAAAGCAGAGCGTTTATTTAAAGTAGATGAAGAAATTAAAAAATTAATTAGTTTTACGGATGAAGAGTATGATGCAATGGAATCTTACAGAGATAAATTTACTGAAGTACGAGTTATATACGAGAAGAATTATAATCAATATAATGAAAGTAAATCTGTAATTTCTAATAAGGTTGCATCTGATAACTTAAAACTTCCCAAATTACGTCTTAAGGAGTATGATCTTATGCCTAGATCATGGGTTGCATTTTGGGGTCAGTTTTCTCGAGTTCATGAAGATGAAAATTTAAGAGAAGAAGATAAATTTCAGTATCTGCTTTCTTCGTTAAAACCAAAAACTAAAGCACGCGATATAGCGGAAAGTTACCCACCTTCTAAGGATAACTACGCGAAAGTTATTGAACATTTAAAGTCCCGATTTGGCAGAAAGGACTTATTGATTGAAGTTTACATTCGAGATCTTTTGGCATTAGTAAATAACAAATCAGTCATCAAGTTAGCTGATTTATACGATAAACTTGGTTCCTATCTACGAGCGTTAGAGACATTGGGTGTGACAACATCGAATTACGCAGCAATGCTGTATCCTGTTGTGGAATCATGTCTTCCGACTGAAATTCTAAAGGCTTGGGACAGATATAGACTCAACAGAGAAGTCGAGGAAGGAGAACAAATCCTCGCAAAGGAGAAGATTCTGGAAAATTTGATGTCTTTCTTACGTCATGAAGTAGAGGGTGAAGAGCATCGGGTTTTAGCAGAAAATGCGTTCGGAAGTGGTACGAAACGAAAGGAATTCCAAAAACCAGTTCAACGAGATGAACCTACTGCTGCTACTCTAATTTCGAACACATCTGGAAGAAAAATTAGTTGTATATTCTGTGACCGTCCTCATCCAAGTCAGGATTGTCAAAAATTGTCGACAATAAATTACGATGACAGAAAGTCCCAAGTTATGCGACGGAAATGCTGCCTTGTTTGCCTTAAGCCTGGTCATATGGCAAAAGGGTGTCACAGTAGTGTAAAATGTTTGATTTGTGGACGGAGGCATTACGCGTTACTTTGCCCAGATTTAGGTAAAGATATTAACTCTTCATCAAAGGACAAAGTCGCAGAAGAAAAGCAAAAATCTACCAAGACGCTGTTGACAAATCTTCCCTCAGAACGTGAAATTTATTTGAAAACAATCATGATCAGACTACGGCACAGAGGCAAGGAAATCTGTGCACGAGCCTTAATGGATGATGGATCACATCGTTCCTATATTGAGAAGAGCTTAGCTGCTGAATTAAATCTTTCCCCTTCCGGAAAGGAAATGTTATCTCAAGGACTGTTTGGCGGAGGAATTACTCCGGCTGCTGAGCATACGAAATATGTTGTAACCATTGAAAGTTTAGATCGAAAGTATTCTACTTCAATGTCTCTGCTCGATCAACCGAAGATTTGCTCTACGTTACCCAGAATACGTGATGAAACATTACTTGTTGAACTTGCTTCTCGAGGAATAAAACTGACAGATGTCGGAAGAGATTCGCCACCTATAAGAATTCTTCTAGGAGCTGACGTACTTGGAAGCATTTTGACAGGAAGAATTGAAGTACTTACATCTGGTATTTCAGCCGTGGAAACTTTATTAGGTTGGACAATTTTAGGACTAGGTAAGAAAAAACAAGTGGTCAATATGGTCACGTTAAACCTCCAAAATTTTGAGCTGCCAAAGATGTGGGATTTAGAAGTTTTAGGCATTACAGATCCTGTAGAAAGAAAAAATAAGATCCTTCTTGAAGAAGAAACATTGATCCATTTCAGGAAAACCTTAAGAGTATGTGAAGATCAACGTTATGAAGTAGCTTTGCCGTGGCTAGCTGGACATCCTGCTCTTTATGATAAGTATGACATAGCAGAATCACGACTTCGCACGGTAACAAAACGTTTGTTGAACGAAAATAACTATAAAGCCTACGATGCAGTAATCCAACAGTGGGAATTAGAAGGCATCATAGAGACTGTTCCAAGGGAGGAACTTTCGAAGCTTAGTCATTATCTCCCTCATAGGCCTGTTATCAAGCCATCCAGCAGTACTACTAAGGTTCGACCAGTGTTCGATGCTTCTTTCAAGAGACCAGGATATGCTTCTTTAAATGAGTGTTTGAGTGTTGGACCGAGTCTGATACTTCAGATACCTCCTCTGCTGCTGAGATTCCGTTTAGGTACTTTGGGGGTAGTTGCTGACATAAAGCAGGCTTTTCTGCAAATAGGTTTAAGAGTTGAGGACAGAGATGCATTAAGGTTCTTGTGGTGGAAAGATACTCAACACACCAAGCTTAAGATTTATAGACACTGCCGAGTAGTTTTTGGCATAACTTCCAGTCCTTTTCTTCTGAATGCCACAATAAAATATCACTTAAGTTTGCAAAAATTCCAGACAGAAGACCTTCAAAATACAATTGATAAATTGAGAGAAGGATTTTATGTGGACAACCTAGTCACAAGTGTTAATGACATAAAAGAACTGGAGCAATTAAAATCTCAAGCTATACGAGTAATGAATGAAGCGTCATTTGAACTGAGATGTTGGGCTCACACCGGAGTTCAATACCAGGAAATTCAAAATGTACTTGGTCTTAAGTGGGATACAGAAACCGATGAACTTTACTGCGTTGGTCCTCAAGCTGACATGAAATTTAGTGAAATTGTTACGAAGAGAACGTTACTTTCTGTTGTTAACAGCATATATGACCCTATAGGCTTTACGTCACCTGCAACATTATTGCCTAAGTTACTACTCCAAGAAGCATGGCGTAATAAGTTGAACTGGGATGAAGAATTGCCATCCGATTTACAGTTACGTTATCGAAGATGGGCTAAACATTTAGACCTTGTTCAGAAATGTAGAATTCCTCGAAGGATAATGCATGGAACTTACGAAATGGCCTCCTTACACGTATTTACTGATGCTTCGTCTCAAGGGTATGCTTGCTGTGCATTTCTACGCTGTGAAGAAAGGGAAGAAGTGAAAGTCTCAATGGTTTCAGCAAGGGCTAGAATAGCTCCTGTTAAGAGGCCAACGATTCCGCGATTGGAGCTCCTAGGAGCTGTCATGGGAGCTAGAATTGGCTCGACAATATTAGAAGTTTTGAATTTTCCTCTGAAGACATACTTTTGGACCGATTCCATGATTGTTCTGGCATGGATTACGAACACAGAACCATGGAACACTTTCGTTGGAAATCGAGTGAAAGAAATAAGGAAACTGACCAATATAGACGACTGGAGACACGTTCCTGGAGAAGTCAACCCAGCAGACCTGCCTACCCGAACATGCGACTGGTCGGACCTCCTGCAGAGTCACTGGTGGGAGGGACCAGCTTGGCTGTATGAAAAGGAAGAGTCTTGGCCAAAATCGGAATTGTCGGTTCCAGAGGAAGCATTTCTGGAGCGACGTAAGACAGTTGTCACAAATCTAGTCACTGAGAAGGAAAGAAAATTTAGCGAAAGATTTTTATACTTTTCAAGTTACAAAAGAATTCTTCGCATGACTGCTTATGTTTTGAGGTTTTGTAATAACGTCAAAGTAAATTCTAAGAAGCTGACAGATGAGATTTCGAGTGAAGAGATTGAAAGAGCAGAAAACGCTCTAATAAAAATCATTCAGTCTGAATGGCCTTCTGAAATACGTGAGAAGTATAATGATACGATACAGTTTTACATCGAAAATGGAATTTTGAAGGTTCAGACAAGACTTATTCTCAGTCAAGATCCTGAGGATTTTACACGTCCTATAGTTTTACCAGACCATCCTATTCTAGAGAGACTGATATTGCATATTCATCGCTCTTTGATGCATGCTGGAGTTTTAACGACACTAACACAATTAAGAGAAAGATTTTGGATTCCCAAAGGACGGAGAATTGTCAGAAGAGTTTTACGACAATGTATACAATGCAAGAAATTGACTGCCAGAAATCTTAACCCAAATTCTGCTCCTTTACCTCCCGACAGAATACACCGAGATGCAGCATTTCAAGTAACTGGTGCAGATCTGGCTGGACCTCTTTTTCTACGTGGAGGAAGCAAAGCATGGATAGTACTTTTCACTTGTGCTGTATATCGAGCAGTTCATCTTGAGCTAGTTTCCTCACTGTCCACTGAAGCATTTATGCAAGCACTAAGAAGATTTTGGGCACGAAGAGGAAGATGCTCTACTCTTTATACTGATAATGGCACGAACTTTACAGGAGCAGCAAATGCTTTGAAATCTCTGGACTGGGATTTCATTCAAAGGGAATGTGCTTTAGTGAAAATCAAATGGATATTTAGCCCTCCGTCTGCCCCATGGTACGGTGGATTTTGGGAAAGAATGGTTCGTTGTATCAAGGAACTTCTTCGAAAGTGTTTAGGAAAATCCTGTGTCACATATGAAGAAATGTTGACATTGCTCACTGACTGTGAGGCCACAATAAATGGACGACCACTGACATATTTGTCAGACGATCCTAACGAACTGAGACCTCTTACGCCTGCTCACTTTATTCAAGATTTAGGCGAGCGAGAAACTGTTGATTTGGACTTAATTGACTCTCAGCATTTATTGAAACGTGTACGTTACCTTCATAACTTACGGCTAAATCTACGAAAACGTTTCTATAAAGAATATCTAGGAGAATTAGTAAGAAGTCCAAAGTCATCTTCACGGAGAAAGACGATTTCTCCAGGAGAAATTGTCCTAGTGGAGTCAAAGAACCCAAATAGGATAAATTGGCCTTTAGCACAGGTAATTGAACTGTTTCCTGGCAAAGACAATATTGAACGTGTTGCGAAACTACGAGTAGCCAATGGTGAAATCATACGACCCCTTCAACGAATCTTCCCTTTGGAGCTTACTTCTGCCGACAACTTCATAAAAATGTCTCAGAAAACCGAGACTGCACCAGAGACAGAGTCATGTGAAAACGAGGTTCCTAAAAATATAAGGGTAACTCGAAGTGGTCGCCGAGTAGTACCTGTAAAACGCATGGACTTATGAACTATTATTGACTTTTTTCCCTAGTACTTAATAACTATAATGCCAGTTTATATATTTATTGTTTTTTAATGTCATTTCACATGTTTATAATTCTTAGTTCAACTTCATTTCATGTATTACAATTTATATCTGCTATATATGTGTATTATTTCGTTTTGTATTGCTTTAAGGTAAATTTGCCTGCAATACAAAAGGTGGGAGGATGTTGCCACTCCTATGAAGTTTACTATTTCCTATTTGCTAATATTTAATTTTTCATAATTTCGATCTATGAATCTGGCAACCAGGTCTGTTTTGAATTAAGCGATCGGGGAATTCCCGTTCTATCTTCGCAGCATTTAAGATACGATACGTAAGTTATTAAATGTTATTCATCTTCGTGATGTACGGATCATTAGATCATTATGTTAAACTCTGTATGTAAATAGCCTCTTTAATCTCTCTATGTTTGTGAAGTGAAATAAATTGGATATTAAACGAAGTCAGAATTTGAATCGAACAGCTGCAATGCTTCTTTCTTAAAAAAAAAAAAAGAAAGAAAGAAAGAAAGAAAGAAAAAGAAAAAGAAGAGCATGGCAAGGAGATGGTTCACCAAAGACATTAATTGTATAATATATTGATCCTGCTATTTAACTGTCTCGAAAATGAATCCTTGAAAACTCCCTTCCTCTCTTTAATGCTATTACAATACTCCATAAATTTTATTTCAACACAGCAAGTCGTGGAACTTCCCCTCTTATTACCTCCATATCTCATTATTTTACTCAGCAAAGTATAGCTTCTATCTACTTCTGCCATCTTCGTATCTTTCTTGTTTGTCTTTCACAATATTTTCTTACACAAGAACTTAATCGCTTGAAAGCAACATTTTTTGATCAGCTCTCATCCTCCTATTACCTTCTTCTAACTAACTGTATACATTCTCCTACTGAATGGTCATCTTATTTTCTATTCTGTTTGTTACTAAATTGTGGGGATTTGCCAAGCGTTCAACTTTGAAAAATATTAATCAGCTCTTAATTTTTATGGACTTTTGATAATTCAGTTCTGTTCTATATACAAATAAAAAAAATACAAAAATTTAAAAAAAAATTCTGATGAATAACTGCCACTAAACATTTTGTTCATTTAATTTTTCTGAATTTATAATCATCCTAAAAATTTGAAAAGATGAATTAAATTTCCCAACAGTCTTTCATATTCCTAAAAATATATCACCTTTAATCAATGACTTACATCTTTTACACTATTACAAATTTATGAAAAAGTATTTAATATTTAGGTACATTTCCATTATGAATTTACCAGATATTCTGGCAGATTTTTTTATTTGTAAGCAATTTTAATTATAAACAAAATGCTCTCTTTTACAACTTATGAAATTGGAAAGTTCATTTCAGTTACCCCCCCCCCAAAAAAACTGATTAATTCAGCATATAATAATTTATAGCACAAAAATTTATACATACACACAACACTGTACTTTAATACAATATTATAATTTTTTTATATTATTTATTTAAATATCTTAATAATAACATATATTTAAATGCAAAAAGTGTAATAGACTGTTACAAATGTATGCACATACTTATAGCTTTTACACAAATTTACCAGACATTCTGGCAGACTTTTTTATTTGCAAGCAATTTCTAGCTATAAGAATAGCCTATAGATGCCAAAACCACACATACAGAGAGACAAACAAGTGATGATGATCAATGAATAATTAACTGACAAGCTTACCCCATCCAAAAAAGCGTGGAAGGTGCACAAGGGAAAAAAAAAGTATTAATATTTATTATCTTTGAGAACTTATGTAAAGACATTTTGCTTTTGCATTTATTTTATATAAAGAAATATATATTTTTTATTATGTTTAATTACTATGATATTTTATGTTTTTAATAATTTACAGCTTGTTAATAACTTAAATAAAACTGAATAAATCAGATTTTGAAATGTCATCATATTTCGAAGGCACCCCGAAAATGTTACTGTTTTCACTACTGCGAATTTCATACCTTTGCAAAATATAAACTTCTGCCCCTTCACATGCCAGAAATATTTATTGCAAGCTTTGTGGGCGAAAAAAAAGGTTCATAGCTACGTCTTGATTAGCTAAATATTATCTGAATTAAATTAAACAGGGGCTAGAATCTCCATATAGTGTTAATTTATAATGCAATAATAAAGTAAGATTTTCAAATTTTGTTTTATTAGTACAAAGGGGCTTTGTCCCTGAAGGACTATTGTTTTCGTTTTGCGATTTTGCGTCGGAAACATTAAAAGTCTGTATCACTTTTCAAACTGTCGCCACAAAATATTGCAGCCCTGTATTATATTTAAAGAAATTTAATAATGAAGAATGTGCATAAATATATATTTCTCGCATCGTGATAAAACGACGGTACCTAAAGCCATCGAATTTTGAATTGCCGTAATCCTGCTGCGAATATAGGCATCTGGAAGCCCAAATTTGAAATTTGTTTTATTAACGATTTCATATTTTGTAAAACTTTAACGAATTTTTGATTAACAAACTCAAGGATTTCAAAGCGGGCCATGGCAACGTTGTACAGAAAAAAACATTTTTATCTGCAGTGCGTGAGACTGCGTGTAGGAAATTTTAAAGATATGCTCAGTTTAAAATTATCTTGCGATATTGTTCTTTAACTGAATTTTATGGTTTAAATGCCAAGAAGATGATATTCAATAAATAAAAGTAACATACAAAATGTTTAAAAAACGCCCCTTTGGACGTAATTAAAATCTGAAACCTTTCAGATTTTTTTTTTTTTAATATTACTATTTCTTTCATAAAGAAAACTGCAGCGCTGAAGATTTACTGCAAAAACATGATTAATAATCCGCATACGTTTATCTATTGCACCGAATGTTTTTACATCTAGATGAAGCAATAGCAAACGACTTTCGACTTTCTCATTTCATACTATTGCACAGTAAAATCGTATCTGCAAAACAAACGCAGATGTTTTAACCTCATAAAGAGGACATACTGATATCTTCAAAACTCACAATAAACATGGATATTTATTGGTGACTGTTGACGTTCAGTAACTATTTACCCAAAACATTTCGGGTTTAATGCGTTGTTGTATCACAAGTCCAAAAGACAGATGCTGACCTTGATTTTATAACTTTTTTTTAATTTTATCTTATGGCTGTTTAAGACGATACTCTACAGATGGATAAGCGAAAGAAAGAATTAGCCATTTCATCAATATTCGTATGTTACAACAGAATCCTCTTAATCCTCCAAAAATTAAAATTTGTATGTGATAATACAAATTGTTTCTGTACTTCAATACTTTTCAGAAAGCCACAAAATCCATTTAAATCGATTTCTTCAGAGTTTTTAAATTCATTTTCTACGCAATTTCAAATTGAAATAAAATGTTTGGAAGTGACTTAAGATATTAAATCAATGTTAATGTTAACTTTTCAATATGTGATAAGCAATTATAGAAGCAAAATATATAAATGTTTTAAAATTTGTAGAATGATAATTTATTAAAATTAATTGTTATTTGAGGTGCTGTTATCTAAATTTTCCAACTGCAAGTTCTTTTAATATTTTAGTTTAAAAAATCCAATGTATGTAATTACCAAACCATCATCCTCAGCCGCCCAGTGCAAAATTATTTAAGTGCAAGTATTAAAGTGCAAATGTACCCATTTTGCACTTTAATAGCTGAGGATGGTGGTTCGGTAAAACCGTCGAAACAAGTTCTGTGAAAATTTGCAAATATAACGCTGAATTTTGTTATTTGACTTCTAAATTAATATTTGTTCGGCGTGTTATTTTACCTTAACCACTTAACGCTAATCATACTTCGGAATGTAATGAGGATATCATATTTAGAAATCTGCCAAACTCGGCGATAAGGTGATATATGGCAAATATATGATCAACTATGGCGACCAACTTGATTTGATTACTGTCAAACCTCGATCTTTACTTTCTTCTTAACACGGCACCGAACAAACCTTGGTAGCATTTGAAATTTACACGTTATACACTGGGCGATTAAATTTGTCAAGATTGGCGATTAAATGCGGTGCCGCTTTAATAAGAAAATATCCGTTATTTATACAGAACTTCATCCGAGAGCAAAAACGCCTAAAATTAAATGCAGGTTAACGATAGACCGAGAATATTGCGTTTGTAGGGGGGAGGGAACTTTCTCCGTGCAATAAAACCTGATAAAAATGGTGCCACTAGAAAATTATTTTTACTAGTTACTAATTAGTATTAATTACAGGGCACAAAGAGCATCTTTTTGTTTAATTATTAAGAGAGGAAAATTAAATATGGGAAAACAATCAGCATTCATGAGAGAGTAATTCAGTCATCAGACGGCATGCAGCCCGCAAACGACGTCCTTTCAAGCTACATAATACAGTAAAATATAATAACACAGGAATATAGTAAAATAATTTTTAACCGCATCCTGTTAACCATTAAAATCAAAATAAAAGCACTCTTGGAGGTCTAAATTTAAATCTGAAACTCAGGACTAAGAGATTTACAAAAAAAAAAAAAAAATATATGTAATGGGCTAACAAACTAAAGACTTTCACAATTTGCTAAGCATTTGTGCTATGTTTCGGTTGCCAAACGCGTAGAGACATTAGGTTACTTCGAAGCAGGAGACATGAAAAATTAGTAACGCCCTCGCCGGGACTCGAACCTTTCGAATACGCGCCGAGTGCGCTGACTATTACACTACGAAGGCATGCTAAGAAGGCGGGAGAAATACCTTATAAACGTAACAAGCCTTGACCAATGAAACAATAAATTATCCAGAACGATACTGATCCCTTTTTATGCGTCGACGTGTAAACTTTGAAGGTAGCGTTCATAACTTTCGGAAACAATTCACAAAGATGTCTTTTTACTTTGCTTCTTGCTTGGAAAGATGTCAAGAACCGTCGACAACGTAATTGTGGCCTATGATAATATTCGTAGATGACGCGTACAGTGACCAAGATTTTAAAATACGCGCCGGCACACGTTACTGACATCTTGGTTACTAATAAGGGGTAAATAACTCCAAAGTTTCCATTGGACCAAACATGAAGTTTTATTTTAAACACACACAGAAAAATATTAAAAAGTAACAAGACAAATTAAATTAGGCCCAACAACTTATTCTCAAAGAGTAAAATTTGTTCGAAATCAAAAAGTAAATAAATAAATAAATAAAAATAAACAAACAGGACACAGCGAACGAGGCTAACATGAATGTAAACATAAACGGTGTTTGGAAAAATACAAGACAGCTTTGATCTAAGCCCGCAGGAAGAGGATTTCGTAATTTGACAAAGGCCTCGCATCTTTTAAAAACCAGGACCCAAATTCTGAGAAGACCGCTAAAATCTGCTTGAAGCCACATACTGCTATCATCTTATTCACGACAAAAGAAAAAGAAAACCTCTTTATACACTTAATTTTCTTCAAAAAGATACTTCAGAAAATCGATGTTGCTAGATCATCTAACATGCCAACTCTTTTCACCTCTCAAACAGCCTCTTCACGACACATGTCTTCTTTACTTGCAGACGAGTCTTCAGAAGACGGGTCAATCGTTGACTCACTCTCATCACGTAACGATCTACTAGCCTTATCCTTAGCCTCATCCACACATACCTCAAAGATGATAATACAACGTACATATTGTTTATTTGTTTCAGTATTTTTCATCGTTTATTCGATAGTATTTATTGCTCTTATCTCACGAATATCGTCAGGAGATACGCGTAGCAAACATAGTAACATTTTAAGAACAAATTGATAGCACGAACGGCAGTTCAGAACGTAACTCGTTCGTAAGATGGAAACGTCTGTACAAGACACATACAGTTTTGATTAAAAAAAGAATTCATAAACATGACTAAACTAAATCTATACAGCTATATAATAAATTTATCTCCTTAGAGACATTACCTTGCATTAAACATTACTAACCGACATAAATCTGAATGGAAAAAATCTGATTGAAAATATTACAATAATATATTAATCATACCATATACCACTATGAAAGAGAGTCCGTTATTGTTTTTCTCAAAATTCGCAGAATGTTTTTATACTCCATGTCTTTACAAAGAAAACAATACATCTCGCCGGATAGCTCCAAATTTGATGAACTTCGACGAGCAAAAATACTTTGAGAATACAGGATTTTCATTTTGAGATTTGATATCAGTTTTGAGGTTTCATAAATCCTAGTGTTTACCGAAATATTCTCAATAATTTGGCCTGATCCAATAGGTTGTATGACCATTATATCGGGCGGCAATAGGCGGCTAATAATATCCAATAGATTTTAAAGTGCAGAGATCTAGAGCTGATTCTGTCCAAGGAAAATATTTGGATATCTTGCTGATATTAACTACATGCAACTACACGTTTCATTGCGTTGAAATCGTATTTAGTACTCTTAGGACATGCTAAGATTAGCAGCATTATTTCCTCGATATCACAGAGTATCGTCTTTGTACCCATATAGTTCGCACCGATAAAAGTAACAGGTGAAGTTGTTGCTGATGGCACCTCAGAACTTACGCTAACAAACAGCGCAACGTTAACGAACAGCATCAAGGATGAGCTCCACTGTTACGTCATTTCCAAGCACGTCGTTGAATACGATATTATTCCATTCATTACAGCCAAATAATATATCACGCTTTCTCCGATGTCGTTGACGAGGATTACAAATCTAGATGCTACAGCATTCTAATCTACCTCTACGTTTTACTGAACCCTAATAATTACGGATAGTGGAAGTACTCCTGCACAAGGCTGGTTGATCACGAAGTTCACGCAAAACACAGGATATGCCGTATTTAAAATCACGTGATTTTCAGAAAGAAAGAGCATGAACAAAGAAAACTTTTATTTGACTTCTGATATTAAGGTTACATCATGCATCATGCTACTAGTTTCTCTCCGCTGATATCATACTTCCATTCACCTTTTCCTAGCACCTTTGGGTCACATGATTAGAAACCGCACAGTTTGTATTCCTCGTGAGTCTCGCGTGATCACATGGTCTGAAGTTCACTTGCACACTCCACTTTCTATATAGCAACATTTCTAACCACTTTCTCTATATTCTATCCACAGACAATAAAGAATCATACTGCATTACGGTAGCGACACACACATCTACCTACTACTCCTAATGTGCCGGATTTAATATGAGTACTAAAATATTTTATTTTTAGGTAATGAAAAATATTTTCACATGCTTACAACAGGTAAATGCTCCGATTTAAGAATGAAAAACAGTGTCTGTCGAATGTTTTCACAGATTTGCTCTGCAGTATTGCATTCTTTCGATGAAATTCGTAATCACTTTTTCATATATCTGCCTACTTACGTGGCTAATAACAAATTGAATTTCTTCTTTAGGTTCTTTCGTTGTTAATCTTTCTAGGAATTCTAGGATTATAAGTTCTTTTTTTTTACTTAAAATAATACTCACGCACTACTGCGATGTTTACGACAGACAGGCTGGATCAAAAGCATGGTGATTTAATATCTGCTGTCAAACCTGGGTCTTCGGATTTCTTTATCAGTCAACGAACTGTAATTTTAATAGGTACACTTATACGTCCAAAAGATTACACGAAGTTTTCTAACAATGTGCATAACACTCGCTATTCTTGTAATGTGTTTTCACTATCAAAACACACAGTTCCTTTGCGTAACGCTCCATGTCGACTACGCTAACGAAGCTCCTAAATGAACTCACACTCATAAAATGACAGTGTTACCACATTAAAATCAAAAATCGACATCAAATCACTTTCTTAAATTGGAACATTTACCTGAAAATTTTTTGGGGTGCAAATTAAATGCGGCGCTTTTGTTAAGACACACTACATAATGAAACTTTTGATAATCGTATCACAGGTTTCTTAAAAATATTTCTATTTCTTACACTTTATTCTACTATAAGAAAAAAGTACAATAATAAAAAAAGAAAAAAATCTGAAAGATTTCAGATTTTAAATTACGTCCAAAGGCGCGTTTTTTTAACGTTTCGTGTGCTACCTTTTTTTATTAAATATCATGTACTACGTACTCAAACCATAAAATTCAGTTCAAAATCAATACCGCAAAATCATTTTAAAATGAACATATCTTTAGAATTTCCGTAAGTCTCGTGCGCTGGAGATAAAAATGTTTTTTTTTTTCCGTACAGTGTTGCCATTGCTCGCTTTGAAATCATTTAGTTTGTTAATCAGAAATTCGTTGAAATGTTACAAAACATAAAATCGATAATAAAGCAAATTTCAAATTCAAAATTAGGGCTTCCAGATGCCCATATTCGCAGTAGGATTACGTCATTCAAAATTCGATGGCTCTAGGTTTTATCACAATGCGAGAAACATGCATACATTTATGCAGATTTTTCATTTTTTTAAATTTAATGCAGAGCGATAACATTTAGTGGCAACAATTTGAAAAGTGAAACGGGCATTCAGAGTGAATCGACGCAAGATCGCAAAACGAAAGTAATAGTCCTTCGGGACTAAATCCCTTTGGACTAAAAATTTATTTTTCGTAGCAACAGCCACAAAACTTATTTCAACAGCTTCTTTTTATATTATGAGATTGATTCGAAACTGTAGTTATTTCCAGTTGTCTTAATGGAAACTGCAATACATACATGGCTAAAAACAAAATCTTCACAGTGGAGTACATCCTCTGCGAAGCAAAATATTAACACACCATGCTGCACGCGTTGTGTTGAAATGATGGACTTTATCATTTACTTTCCCAGAGGTTTCACAAGCTGCTCCTCACGCCAAAACAACCGCAAAAGATTATCTTCCAGAGGAAAAACAAAAACATAAACATAACCTTGATCACGAGGAGAGGGAGAAGGAACTTAGCTAAACTCCATTCAATAAAACATACTTAAATAGTATAAGCTCTTTTCAGAATATTTAAATTTTATTACAGATTAACTTCATCACATTTTATCACTATCATAATGCGGCAAAACTGACTCGAACAGACCAGCCTCCAAACAATCTTACATTTTAAAAATATTTTACAAGAATAAAATTTTAAATTAAAAAAAAATGTTGGAGGCTGCATATAAGACAGTCTCGCACATATGAGCTTGATATACTGACGGATCTTCTGCAAGAAAGATAATTAAATTATCTGTATATAACACCTCGAGGCAAAGTAAAGTAGTCATGTTTCAGTTAATCTAAATTTTAAGAGATAAGTAATAAATTAACTTAATATCAGTCTGCGTACCTACCTAAGACGATTAGTTTTCAAAAAGGGCATTTTAAAGAGGCGTGGACTTAAAGATCGAAAAGGGATTAAAAAGTAATAATAAAAACTGCTGATGACGTAATAACGAATACAGGATTAACGCCTGCACAGAATTGCCAAGGACATACAATCGATGCTGCGAAAGGTCGTTACGGACGAATTATCGATAGGACGGACATAGAATCGTCACAAAAATAGCACTGACGCCAGGGCTTAATTTCTAAAATCGGAAGTGCCGGAACCCTATGAAAGATTGTCAAGAAGGAAGGAAAAAATAAATAAATAAAACAGCTGAAGATTGAAATAACTAAATTAAAATTTTAAAAAAGATAAGCAGATAACTAGAAATTTGATCAGTTGTTAAATTTCTATAATTTAATAAATAACTGAATAAAAAATAAATTATCGAACCTCGTCTTATTTGGGGCTCCGACTGGAATTACAATTTCACTCAAAAGCTGAGAAGTAGCTCAGCCGATCTCCGTCCGAACTTAAGCCCAGATTGTACGTATAATGTATTATTTCAAGGAATGACAGATACAAAAGCTTTTTTTTTTCCAGCACAGCAATATAAAACGAATAAATGTCAATAAGGAGAATAGCGGCATTTACAGAAACGGTATGAAGATATGAAAGGAAATTTTATCGGAAAAATGTAACTTTACAAATAAAGACGGAAAAGTCCAAGACTTTCGATAGCGATGCCCTATCGGTATAATTCTTGCCATCAAGCAGAAATTTTCAATGAATACAATCCAATAACAAAGTGAGAATATATGCACGACTTCTCTATACAAGTTACAGTAGTGGCCAACCGCGTTTAGTTACATGGTTCAAAAACGGCTACAGCAACTCTGTGGTAGGAAGCTAAAATAGCATGGCCCTTTTATAACCAGGATGATAATTTTTAGTGCTTTCAGGAGCAAAAAATCTATCCGTTCTCATAAATTCGATGCACTTCCTGTAGAATAAGCCTTTGATATGTAGGTGGGAGCTTTTCTTTCCTTAAAAATCTCAACCTCTGTCCAAGGTTTGTGTCCGAAGGAAAGACAGGCTTGCGTTCAGAAGTTAGAATCGATTTTTAAGGGATATTTATTACTAAAATAAAACTTAGTCTGCTGAAGTTGTGCTACACTTGCATAAACGAAATGCCGGAGCCCTTTCATTTAGGGCTCCCGTGCGCTCCTTCAAAATCATGACTTATCTCAAAAACTGAGAAGTTCCGGAGCCGGACTGCACTGGGCTTCGGCGTAATTTTAAGCTCTGACAGACGCTAAGCAAAGTCGGCATCGGCATATGATCTACATTAGTGTACATACAAGTGTATAAGGTTGGTTCGACCGGCAAGATCAATTTTCGAAAAGTGCCGCCATCTTTTTATCTACTAACCATTGTTCGTCAAGACAAGGTTGCCCCGACATAAAGACAAAAAGGTACATGGCATCTTTATGAAATTCAGCTTATATCACGAAGAATACAACCTTTGTTAAGATGTTGAGAAGCCCATGTAAAGGCTTTTGCCTTGACGAATAGTCACAAACTTGCATAAAGACGCCAGCATCTTTATGCAAGTTGGTTACCGTTTTTGAAATTTGTACACTTATTAATGGGGGGAAGGTGACATTAATTATTTTTCCTTCAAAGAGTTTATCGCTTGTTGCTACATTAATTCTACAACTATAATCAGTTTTACTCATTTTTAAACCATCCATATCAAGCGACAAGGCAGCGCTATGCCACCGACGCCTCGAGAAATTTTCGGAATTTCCGATCGCTCCTGCTGTTATGCATTAGACATTAACATTGCAGACACAAGGCTTATAATTAACAACGGTGCATAATCCTTTCGCGTAACGAATTTAATGAAATTATTCTATTTGAGTGTACTTGCACAGAATCGACACCTATTTTTAATCTGCTGTATGGATCACGGACTAGTAGACGGGCTGTGATCTGGCGCCTCATCTCCCAGCTCAGTGTACTGTCCGGGAATATGATCGATGCATACTATATAGGAGTGCCGAATTTTTAAATAAAATACTAAAAGCATTATAATAAAAATAATTAGGTAAAATAAAATACTAAAAACATTATGATAGAAATAACTAAGTAAAATCAATAGATTAAAAATGAATGCCCTTAAAAGCTCATTCGCCCTTTCTTCACCGAAAAATTATGTAGCGGTTCGGATCTTTTCTCATTTGCAGCTGCAGCATCAAATCGGAGACAAAAACACGATAAGAAAGGATAAAAAACTTACTACTAGGCGTATGACTGATAACGATGCTTTTATCGGTACATTTAGGGCTAATAATAACTCTAAAATGAAGATAAAAATCTATTTTTGGAAAACATTTCACGCTTAAAGTTTAATTTCATCTCTAGTTCCAAAGGGCAGAAATATGACATATGCAATCCCAGATTTCCTTTTACGGAAGGCATTTCTTTTTGAGCACTTGTGATAGTTCGCATTCTGTCTCTCATGCGAAAGAGATAACGCTAAGAAAATGAAAGGTATTTTTGAAAAATAAATTACTTTTTTCATCAAGTGTTGCGAAACGCAAATCGAGTGAAATTATGCACTGAAGTCACTTACGAACTCTTTATATAAATTTCCAATAGAATTTAATATTTTTGTAAACTTTTACTTACTTTTCACATAGCTGTAAGAGCATTCTTTAGGGTAAATTACATCACTTAGAACTGAGTTTCTCAGAAGGGAGGGGGGGAAGTCATATGCTATATTAGACTGTAGACGGTTGGTTACGTAAAAAAAAAAAAAAAATCTTAGAGAATTTAGACCAGCAATAAATATGAATTCTTATGCTTGACCCAGATTTCAATGGGAAGCTACATATGCACAGAGTCGTAGTTAGAATTTTCAGCGCCCGGGGTAAACAGAAGATATCGCGCCCCCAACCTCTTTACCAAGAATTCTAAAATTTCGTAGCATGAGTTTGGCGCCACCTGGATGCTGCGCCCAGGGTCAGCTGTCCCCCCTTTAGCTACGCCACTGCATATCAACAATACGGATATAACTTATTACGATACCGTTATTAAAAAAATCTGACGTATACACCACATGACTTCCTTTGATATATATATTCCTTTGATATTTGTATGGAATATTAAATTATACGCATTTTGCATTCCATTTAAACTTATTGGATTGAATTAAAGCTACTTCGTCGATAGCGCATAAACCACAATAGAATAAATGCATTCTTTAAAATTCACTATATTGTTTACCATAGCCACATTCTGGCGCTGGGTTCGCTTAACAACGTTCCAACTCATTCATTTTATAACTCAGAATGCACAAAAATTATGCATATCCTCTGAAGAATTATCTAATCGTTGCCACATGTTCTATTCTAATATTATAATAAATCTAAAACGATGTATAAAAGAAATAATAATAATAATAAAAAAAATCACAGACGATTCAGTATTTCTCATTTAATTAATTCAGTTCTCACTTCGCGACAAGGCAAAAATATATAAAAACTCAAAATATCTATATTAAAGAATTACGAAGTAAATATTAAACAATTATTTCCTCAAATAAATTCCACAACGGATTAAGCATGATTTAATTCGCAATAATAAAAGAAGGCGTTATCTTTGTTGTTGCGAAGCTTAATTTTTCTAGATTGGCAACAAATTCACTATTCTACAAAGTTTCAAATGTAAACAAATATGGCCGCTATGCCCCTCCCCAAAAAAAAGATTTAGCCGTACTCAAACAACTTTTAAATTCTTGATAATTCTGCAATTCTGACATGAAAGTTAACTAAAGGCATAAAAACCTTAACCGGAAGATAAGAACAACATAATTCAATCCTTTGTAAAGCAAAAAATGCACAATTTACAAAATATGAAATCGATAATAAAACAAATTCCAAATTTCAAATTTGGGCTTCCAGATGCCCATATTCGCAATAGGATTACGTCATTCGAAATTGGATGGTTCTAGGTACCGTTGTTTTATCATAATACGAGAAACATACATACATTTATGTAGATTCTTCATTATTTAATTTCTTCAAATGGCCACAATATTAGGTGGCAACAATTTGAAAAGTGAATCGGAGATTCAGAGGGATTCGACGCAAAATCGCAAACTCAAGGACAAAGCCCCTTTGGACTAAAAAAAAAAAACTCGGATATTCAAATGTACGAAATACCTGAAAAAATAAACAAAAAGTGATTAAGTCAGATACATCATATTTTTTTTCAAATTTGTAGCATTAATATACGAAATCCGCTTTCTACAACAACACGGTGTATATTTCGATAACAACTTCTAAAGTGAAACATCTCATTACTAACCATCTCTAAAACCGCATAGATTTTCTGCAAACATAAATAAACATCGATACTGAACATCGGCGGACAGTCGTATTCTCTATGGTAACCAACCACCTTCACAGAAGATAAAAATTATTTAAAACAATGGGGTATATGGGTGGTTAGCAGATAAGTAACTGAAAAAAAAAATCAACGACGATAATTAATTGCTTGAAAGAATAAAATTATGTGTCAGACAAAGTGTTCCCCCCCCCTCAGCAGATACGTGTTCTCCTGGCATCGAAAAAGTATGCCCTACTTCAAAAAGTATACACATTTAAAACTTACAAATAACCTATAATTAAAATTTCCATTAATAACACATTCGTATCACAAAAATAATAAAAATGTTGTCTTTTAAACTTTATCGCTCTCAAATAAATCTTACATCGCGTAACCATAAACAGCCACAAGTGCTTAGTCGTTTAGGCTTTAATCAAGAAAAAGTTCAAGTGCAAAGGGTTAAATCATCAATCATCAATCCACTCAAGTTCTATACGCATAACATACATTCCTCGAGACAGCGCTAAGCACGGCAGAAAGACTTTATCCGAAGCAGCCATTTAGTGCCCATAGTAGGAACAGACAATAATACAAATTTTTTAAAGGGGAAAAAAAATTTGAATGCTTTCAGATTTTATATTACGCCCAAAAGGGCATTTTTTAACATTTTGTGTGTTACCTTTATTTATTATATATCATGTTCTTCGCATTTAAACCACATAAAATTCGATTCAACGGCATTATCACAAAATATTAAACAGCATATCATTAGAATTTCCGATACACAGCTTCACGAGCTGGAAACAAAAATATTTTTTTTTTCCGTACAGTGTTGCCATAGCTCGTATTGGAATCGTTGAGTTTGTTAATCAAAAATTCTTTAAAGCTTTACAAAATTTGAAATAAATAATAAAACAAATTCGAAATTCCAGCTTTCAAGTGTCGATGTTCGGTTGGAGGACTGCGTTATTCAAAATTTCATGACTCTAGATACCGTTGTTTTTTCACAATGCGAGAAACATTCATGCAGATTCTTCACTATTTAATTTCTTTAAATATTACATGGCGATAATAGTATTTGGTGGCAGCAGTTTGATAACGCAAAAAGTGAAAAGACGCAAACTGCCGTTTTGAGACTAATAGCCCTTTGGATCTAACGCCCCTTTGTTTGGGCTTTAAAAAAAAAAAAAAAAAATCTGAAAGTTTTCAGCTTTTAAATTACGTCCAAAGGCGCGTTTTTTTAACGTTTCGTGTGCTACCTTTTTTTATTAAATATCATGTACTACGTACTCAAACCATAAAATTCAGTTCAAAATCAATATCGCAAAATCATTTTAAAATGAACATATCTTTAGAATTTCCGTAAGTCTCGTGCGCTGGAGATAAAAATGTTTTTTTTTTTCCGTACAGTGTTGCCATTGCTCGCTTTGAAATCATTTAGTTTGTTAATCAGAAATTCGTTGAAATGTTACAAAACATAAAATCGATAATAAAGCAAATTTCAAATTCAAAATTAGGGCTTCCAGATGCCCATATTCGCAGTAGGATTACGTCATTCAAAATTCGATGGCTCTAGGTTTTATCACAATGCGAGAAACATGCATACATTTATGCAGATTTTTCATTTTTTAAACTTTAATGCAGAGCGATAACATTTAGTGGCAACAATTTGAAAAGTGAATCGGGCATTCAGAGTGAATCAACGCAAAATCGCAAAACGAAAGTAATAGTCCTTCGGGACTAAATCCCTTTGGACTAAAAAAAAACTAATTTCATATATCTCGTTTTCGACAAGTGTTTTTTATAATACGTTTTAAATAAGATAAAATTTAAAAAATTGCACTACTTGAAAGCTAATGTCTCACAGAAATTGTAGAAACGCATGCTGAAAATTAGCAATGCTACTGTTTACCTGTAGAAGTTTCTACAGGAAAATGCGATTTTGAAATTTATTTACGACATTAAAATATATCCTGTAAACAAATTCAGAAATCCTCTTTTGGAATAGTCAACGTCATACCCACTGATGAATTTTCTCACGGAACGTAAAAAAATTATTCGGAACTTACGCAGGACTTTTTTATTAATTTATTAAAATTTCTGAAACTTTTGTTTTCGGCAATTATTCATATTGAGGAATTTTTTTTAATTGGAACAATCACAAATTGACTTAGATACTTATATCATCTCTGAAGAGTATAGGACTAGGCAATCCAGCAACTGCATAGACATCAGAAAATGATTTTTAAAAAAAAATCTGAAAGGTTTCAGATTTTAAATTACGTCCAAAGGGGCTTTTTTTAACGTTTTATGTATTACCTTTATTTATTACATATCATGTTCTTCGCACTTAAACCATAAAATCCACGCGCGCCGAAAATAAAAAGTCCCCCCCCAATAGAGTGTTGCCATTTTGTTCATCAAAAATTCGTTAAAGTTTTACAAAATATGAAATAGATAATAAAACAAATTCCAAATTCGGGTGGAAACATACGTTATTCAAAATTGGATGGTTCCAGGTCCCGTTGTTTTATCACATTTGGAGAAATATACATACATTTATGCAGATACTTCATTATTTAATTTCTTTAAATATAACGCAGCGCTGCAAGATTTGGTGGCAACAGTTTGAAAAGTGATTCAGACTTTTAATGTTTCCGACGCAAAATCGCAAAACGAAATGACCCGACTTTATTTGACATTTGCGGAAAAATTTTAAATTTCCGAAATTTCAGAATACCCACTGAAATCCAAGAAAATAATAGCGAAAATTCGCACCGCAATTTAAAGAAAATAAATATGAATTAAACACATGCAAAAAATATAAATAAATAAAAGTCTTAAAAATTATGACATTATATAGTATAGCTGCCAACTTTGCAAAAGCAATTTACTGTCTATCTCAGGAGTTTTCAATCAGAGGGAAATTTAATAGTTTAAGGTGAGAATGCGGTTAACTTTTTATTTAGCAGTTAAATATTTAGTTTTACTTTATGAATATCAAAAACTATTTTGATTCAAGTTTTGGATTTATCAATATTTTGCTAATATTTTTCGTTGCTTAATTTATAAAACAGCTTAAAAATAATATAAACCTAAATAAATGCATTTGTATTTTTCGAGTTTTGAAAGGAGGGAGGGTGTTATTCTAGCAACGGTAGATGGGTTGACAGCCACTTGTCTATTTACGACAACTCCCAATAGAATTTCTACAGTCGGCTGTTGCCGTAGAAACGCGACCCAGCCCGTTTTTCATTTTTCAGGTGTGGCTTAAGAAAAGTTTTAAGTTTCCCCTATAGACACACTTAATGATAAACTGGCGACATATGGTTTTTGATTTTTGCCTTAAGTAAAATATTTGTTATAACATTATTTGTATTTTCCCGGGGCCAACTTTCGCCAAAAACAAAGTAACAATAAGACTCTTATCAACTAATCCTACCTGAAATAAGACATGTTACAAGAGTGACTGGCTTCCAAGATGTCTCAAGATTTTTGGGTATCTTTATCCATTTATCCAAAATTTTAATTATCCAATGTTTAAACATTCATTTTTTCTTTTAATTAATTCAGGCTTTTATTTTTAAAATAATGTATTCATATCCATTGTTAAGTGCTCTTTCACGTTTAAATTTTTAGGGCTTTTGCAATAACTGTTTTGAGTTGACAGTTGATTTTCTAATTCATTATTTTTTGTTTTATTTTGATTATTAATGCTTTTCAGTAAATTTTTCCTTCTGCTTGGTTAACTTATTTAACTTTACCAGATTGTGATTACTAATAAAACTCCCTGTTCTTTCATTGCTATATTTATTTGTGTTATTATTTAGAAAACAGATTTTTCTTTGATTTTTTAAGCCATACCATTTTAGTTCTTAGCAATATTATAACCAGGAGAATGAAATTCATTTCTTTATCTACTTGAGTACCAAATGTATGGTGCTCAGGCTACAAATTGCTTTGTAATCACAAAAAACTTCCAGAAGAGTGACTAAAAAACAAAATTTGTAAAGCAATAAAATCGTCAATATTAGTATTAAGATCATAGCACTCTTGTAATCTTTCTTTTCTGTTTTACACTCTTTTGCAATATTTTTCCTCTTATTACTATTGTTTTTATGGAATTCACTTATGTATCAATAATACAATATAATCTTCGCCCCCTGAAAGAAACATTTTTCAATTGCCCTTAACACGAATGGCAAACAACTCAAGTACAAATTATTTTTTTATGATATTTTTAGTATTAACTTTTTAAATTGTATATGCCATCTTTACACACACACACACACACACACACACACACATATATATATATATATATATCACACACACACATATATATACTAAGTGCGCAGTCATGAATTCGTTCCCTTTAACTTCTGGCTGTAGACATGGCTGGGTGGGCAAAGCAGGAATAAGGCAATTTACAATTATCTTGAATTTGGGAGAAAGGATGAATTTAGGGGAAGAACACCAAATTTAAAATGTTAATTTTGAGGTTGGCAAATATTTTTTAAAACAGCTATCATATTTCGTTATATCTTACACATATATATATAATTTCCGATACCTAAGCAGAACTTTTAAGTATAGAAAAAAGAAATTAAATTTTTTTACAGAATTTTAGTAATGAAAAAAAGCATAAGAATGGTGTTTTGGAATTTTATAGATACAATGAGATAGTTATTCCAAATATGAATAGACATTCATGACTCAACTTTTAAAGTTTTAACTTTGTTTTAGGCAGTATGTATCAGTTCTAAAAATATCTCATTTTAAAATTAATCTAACATTTGAAATAAAGTATATTATAGAACAAAAACAGTGAACACTCTATAAGACTTATCATTCCAGATAATTATGATTTTCTGCAGTAGTAACCATTTTATACAGCCAATGTCAATTTATGTTCTTACAGATAATTTTTAGAAGTGGATTTCACAAAAGAAACTATTGTAGCTATATTCCACTCTACTTGTTAAGATATCTTACCTTGTTCACACAGTGAATTAAATTTGTTTTACACAGACATTAATATGAGTCATAAATTTCTTTAAAGACTTTTGCATTTATAAAATGCAAAAATAAAAAAAAATCTCACATATTAATTAATGATTAAATTTGTTTTTATCTTCCTTTTCCTTTTAATTTGGCTCAACAGGTGGCACCACATGCATGTGCTTATATACAGACAACTGTGGAGGTTACTGGGTATACAGGTGATATAATTTAAGAACATTACTATTATTGATAACAAATCTCCCCAATCATGAACGAGAATGTATTTTGAAGTACAAAGATAACTTGATGTGTTTTTCACACATCAATCACATTACAATGCAATCTTTGCTACTATTAGTTCAGCATAATTTTTACCTTGCTTTAAGTTGCGGTAGTCAGTTATAAGTGATATAGAGTTATTAATGGGAAATAAAAATGTCCAAACACAAAACAATTAAGTAAAAGAAATGACTAAAATTAAAATAAGAAATCACAGGATACCAAAAATGTCATTGCCTAAAATTAAATTTATGTAATGAATGACATGTTGTGAGCATAGATCCCCTATATGGACTACAGAACAATCAAATGCTCATGCAGCATATTAGTCACTTACATTTATCAGCTCTATGAGAATTCACCACATTTCTGGCTAAATCTCATTTGTCTATTCAAGAAAATGCATACCCAATTAAGAAATCCAGAGAACATCTAATATTGTCTTTGAAGTTAAGATTTTTAGGAGAAAAGGGTATTTCCCGGTTATCCACTTCCTCCAGTGAAAAGTCATGAATGAACTCAATGTTGACTTTACAGACAAATGCCTGGTTGGGTACCTTTATATCTATTTTAATGACATATCTAGTGCCACCTATTTTTACATTCTTTTTTCATACAAGACATTCAAGCTTTTCTTAGTCTGCCAGCGATTTTTTATCTAATTTGTGATAAGCTGTTGAGTCAAATTTTACACGCACAATGTTTGTGAATAACAATGCAATTTTTCAAAATTCAATTTAGATTTTTTTAATGTTAAAATTATTTTTCACACATATATTCATTTAACAAATAAACAAAAACAAAAAAAAAAAAAACTCAGAAATTTACTGTTTGCAACATCAGATAGAACATAAAATAAATTTCTTAAATGAAATTTGTATAAAATTCTTAACATCATTTCTGATTTCCTGCTAAATTTTTGGAAATTGCTCTATTTTTTCAACTATTAGATGTCCATGTTTTTAAATTTAAGCATCTAAAAAAATATAATTTTTACAAAGTTTTGAAATTTTCAGATTGTAAAATAAATTTTTTGCTCTCTTTTAAAACAAGAATGATAAAAAGATATTAATTGGTAATTTTCTATATTTTTAGAAAAAATATGCTATAACATGAAAAAGGTTATGATCAATACATACTTTATCAAGATTATGATATAAATATATGCTTTTTTTTCCTTTCATCACTCCTCATTAATTTTAAAAATAAGAGGACTAATTAGTGTTTAAGTTCATTTAATTAGCTGTTGTTTATTACTACAGTTAAAACTTTGATATCATTTTTTAAACTATTCCCTAAGAAGATACTGAACCCAAATTTTGCATGCATACTCACTGTGATTTTTTCAAATTTTGATTTTCATTTTTTAAAATTTAATGTTGAAACAATTTTTTGCACATATCTTCATTTAACACTTAGAACAAAGATGACCAAAATATAGGTCAGAGTTGCAGAGTCTCAAAAAGATGGCTGTGGCCAAAATTTCATCCAGAAAAATTCTTTCCCCCCACCTTTTAGGGTGTGGAGATGGTCAATTAATTTTTTACTTACTTTTAATTTACTTTTTACGAATAGAAATTTTGTTAAATTCAAATTTCATTCCTTGCAGCAATGACGCAAGAGAATTATTTAAATTTAATTTAACTTTACTATATTCTTTTGAAACAATAATTAATCTTATATATAATTTTGTTGGGTGTATAAATAAGTTTTGAGCATTTTTGTAACTTTAAAGCTTTATTCAGAGAAATTGGAAGAATATATTTTATTCAAAGCATTGTCCGTCACTAATTACTACTTTTCCCCATCTTTCAGGTAGAATACGTATTCCATGTTTAAAAAATTCCTCGTTTTTGAGGCGATCCAAGAACTGACCCAATTTTTGGCTTCTTCGTATGAAGTGACGAGCTGTCAGCAAAATCATGAGTCATCAACCAGAACAAGTGGAAATTGGAAGGAGCAATGTCTGGTGAATACGGCAGGTGGAGTAGGACATCCCATTGAAGTGCCTACAAAGTTTCGTTGATGAATTTTGTAGCATGTGGGCGAACGTTTGTTGTGCTGAAAGATCACTTTGCCATGTCTTTTGGTACATTGGGGGCATTTGAGCTCAGTTGCATCAACTGTTGTTTGTTAACGTTCCACAGTGACAGTTTCATAAGGCTGGAGTAGCTCATAATAGATCAATCTGAGCTGGTTCCACCAGATGCACAGCATTAGCTTCTTGCCATGAATATTCAGTTTGGCTGCTGAAGTTGATGCTTGGCCGGGCTTTTCTGCACTTTGGATTGTCGTAGTAGAACCATTTTTCATCCCCTGTCACGATTACATGCAAAAACCTCTTACAATTTTGCCTTTGGAGCAGTTGTTCGGATGTGAAAAAAAAGTCTCTTGGCTTGAGTATATGCGGAACTCAATTTCCTTGTTTTTGCCCCATACCCATGGCCTTGAGACACTTTGAAATCACTTGTTGAGTCACTCCCAAGGTTTTGCTTAACTCCTCTTGAGTTTGGCATGAATGGTCTAATAACCCCCTTGAGTTCAGCATCTTCAAACTTTACCGGTCACATGTTTTTATTGATGGAGCACGTTTGCCATATGCTTCACACAGCAACTGATGTCCATCAGCTGCACTTTTCTTCAAATTAAAACAAAAACGAAGCACTTTCCACAAATTTTGTTCTGTTGGTACAAAGGTTGACATGGATTGAGCACAAAGAAAGTTTGTTGTTTACACTTCCGCGAAATGAAACAGACTGATTTTTAAATGGAAATGCTGGCATATGAATATAGTTACAAGATTGTCCGACAGAATTTAATATTAGTAACACCATCTTGTGTAAATCCCTCAAAACTTATTTGTACATTCTACCTTACCCCATTTGGCACAATAACCTTTCCTCGGTTAACTCCAATTAACCTTAAATCTTGCTCGACATCATCCATCCATCTAGTGGGTGGTCTTCCTTTTCGTCTTACTCCCTCAATTCTTGAAAAGATTATCTTTTTAGTCAGAAATGCATCATCATATCTAAACACATGGCTCAGCCATGTGATACGAGATACATTTACGATTCTCACAATATCAGTTTCATCATATTTCCAATATTTTCTATATAGCTCATGATTATAGAGAATCCTCCATTTGCCATTTTGCTGTACCAGTCCAAAGATCTTTCTTAGGATTTTGCTTTCAAAAGTTGATATTAGGGATTTCTCTGCTATCCTAAGTATCCAACATTCACTTCTGTAAAGGGCAACAGGCCTTATTAAGGTTTTATATAAATTTAATTTAGCTTTTAAGCTGATTAGTTTGGATTTAAGTTGCTTTTTAAGACCATAGTAACATCTATTAGCCATGGATATTCTATTCTTTATTTCAGTTTTTATATCATTGCAATTTATGATCAATGTGCCCAGATATTTAAATTGTTTTATGGTTTCAAAGGTCTAACTGTTTATCTACTGGCATTTAATACCATATATTATGCTCTAGTCCATTGGTTTGATCAATTATATAGTATTTGGGGGCCAAAAAAAGGGCCATGACATTATCACATGTTAAAATGTTTGCATCTGGATGTGTAGAGCAGTTGTCTAACAACAGTAAAATTTGCAATTTGATGGTAACCCCACACTGTTACAATGCCTTCTAGCCTCTTTAATGAAATGTTCCATGAACCATTCGGTCAAAACTTGTTTTGTGAACCAGGAATTTTATTATTCCTGTAAATCACAGGTAAGAATTTTACTCCTTTCAGAGCTCTAGGATTGGGTGCTCTTACCCAGTGGTTTATATTTGTAAGTTTCAGCTGCATTGCTGCATACTAAAATAGTTAACTCTTTTTCTCAGCTTCTTTCACCCCTGACGGTGAACTTTCTTTGCTTGTCACAAATGTCTTTCTTAGCAAACATTACCAAAAAAGTCAAGTATCGTCCATATTAAAAACCTATTCTGGGCTAAATTTTCTTCTGTTACTAACACAAGTGGGAAATAGTTGTTACTCCCTTTAAGTTGGAAAGGATTGGATTTCTGGAACTGGAACATTTCTGAAACATTTTATGGAAGGAGACCCAGGATACTTAATATCCAGACAACTGGCTAGACCTATGTCTAGACAGCCTCGACCTCTGGGGTTAAATAAGCAGTCTTCACAGGACAAGAGCCATTGTTTATTTGGTGGTAGGTTCAGGCTTGACAAGGACCGTACTTGTACTGTCCATGACCTTGGATGTAAGCACATTACATGGTTAGATATTGTGGGTTGTCTGGATGGGCCCTTGGTCAACGCTTTGGGACGGATGATATCTAACATGTGAAGTACACCTGGGTTGGCCGAGGAAAGTGGCACCCTCTCAGATTGCCTCTGGAGGTTGGAGTGCTTAACTTCGTTAGGCTTGCTTTATGCTCGCCATGTCTGGAAGCTCCCTCCTCTGGTATTCTGCCACTAACACAGAAAATTCATCAATAAATTCCTCTGCAGCATCTTTATCTGCTAAAAGTCCCCCCCACCACCACATGCTTTCAGATAACATATACCATGTTTCTGCTTAAATCTATTCAGCCAACCGCTGCTGAAATTGCACAGCTCCTCTACTTTTAAATCAGCATGAATCTACTTTCTCTTTTCTCTCAGGAGCGGCGCTGAAATTGGTACCCCATCGCTCTGCTGCTGGCGCAACCACTTGTACCAGACAGCATCGAGGTCTGCCAATTTCACCTCATGCAAAGATTTTCAGTTCTGGATTCTGGTCTTAGAATCACTGTTGCTGTAAAATTTCAATGGCTTTTCTTTATTTTTCCATATATCATGCATGGTCCATGTCGCAATTTCATACGATTCTGCTATAAACCGAGGAGTAGTACCTGCCTCCATCTTTTGCAGAATTTCCACTTTCTGCATTACCATCAATGCAACATGTTTACGCTTTCCAACGCTGCAAGCAGTAAAATCATGAATGTGCATTGTATTAAAAAGTGCTGAAATTTAAAATACTTTTAATTCATCCACAAAACATCCACATAAAAAAACAAAACGGTAGCATTAAACGATCTTGTCAAATAACAAAGCGCAGAAAATACAACAAAGTGAATCGTGAACTTGAAAGAAAAGTTGAGTGAATCGTCTGTTTTTTTACCTTGATAGAGCTTGGAGGGGAAAAAACTTTTGCCATGATGTCAATAATTTGATGTTTCCGTTATGACTCATTATTATTCGCTAATTATGATGTCATTATTCGGAAAGTTTTTTTTTTTTCGGTATTTCATTCTGCCTGTTGCAGTTTCTGGAACCTATAAATTGAATATTTATATTTAGAGAAGCAATGCGAATTTCAAGAGTTCACAGATTTTCGGTACTTGACTGTATAAGTTGTTACACAATTCTGTAAAAGTTTTGTGAATTGCCATTTTATGCAAGAAACAGATGGTCAAACATCATTTTCGAAAATAAATTAAAATTGTTAATCAGTACAAATAATTCCACATTCATTTTGAAAACAAAAATTGATTGGAGTATGTACTGATTTTAGGCATTGCCTAGGACATATTTGCTACTAAGCATATTTTCATTATAATGCAGTGTTTTCAAAAGTTAATAATCTACCATTTGACAAATACTTCAGCTATGAAATCTCAACTTCATGTGTTTCCTTAGTTTAGGGAAAAGTGATAGTAGAACAGAGACAAAACTCCTTTGTATTTCCTAGTCTGTTATCAGAAAATTAACAAAGACAACCCTTAACGAAAAGGTTTTAAATCAGTAATAGTTTCTCTTTACAATGGCAGCTAAAAGGGTGTAGAAATGCATTCTGATATAATTCCTGGTTTTTTGGCAAAATTGCTGGAATTTTTATCATTAGATGAATGGAATTGTTGGGAGAATAACTTAATTGATAAAGTGCCATTGAAACTACAAAATAAGATAAGGTAAAATATTTTTATGAAAAAGGTTTTATTTAACACTCATAAAATTATTATGAACTAAAAGTAGAAAAATCATTTAACATATAGTTTATTGGGAACAAAAGGTTAAACAATTATCTTTACAAAATTCACCTATAATTTCGTATCATGAATAATAAAAGCACAGGCACTTAATAATAAAACTGAATAATCGAACTCCTTTGTCAAAATATAAGTCATTACCTTAAAAATTTATCAAGCATACCTCAAGCTTTTATTATTTCTGATATAAAATTGTAGATGAATTTTATAAAGAAAATTGTTGTTGTTGTATCCATTATCACATGGAACAAAGGTTGTCAAAGTCTACTCCAAAGAAAGGTTGGACACCTCCCACCAATCCGCACGAGAGGTGGCTCGCCGCATATTTAGATTGCCACCATGCCACACCAACACTATACATTTGCAAACATACATGTCTTCTCCAGGATTCGAACCCGGGCCCTTCGGTACTGTAGTAGGCTCTCCTAACCAGTATACCATCTGGGCGACACAAAGAGAATTATTTATATTATTTCACAAAATCATTCATAATGACAATCTTAGTGAAACTGTACAGTCGTTTTCCAGACTTACGAGTTTGAAAATTATACATGTACACTGCGCAAAAAAAGGGGTGGGACAGTTCTATATCTCCTGTTCTCCTGGGGCCAATTCACAAAATTCAAACTGCATTTTTCATGTCTCGAAAGCGTGACTTAGGATATACTGTCCCCCCTTTTTTTGTGCAACATTTGTGCACGCGACTGTACCTTTTTTTTCAATGTATGTCGAAGATGAAGCAAAAACAGTAACAATAGCTTTCTTCTCCTCCCGGTCAGTGAATGAATAAATGCTTTAATTGCTTTTCTCATTGCAAGTGAATGGAAGTCGCGGTTGCTGGAATTTGCAGTTTCACCAATAATGCAAAAAAAAAAGAGAAATGTCATCCTGTTGGTCATCGGAAGATTGAATATAAGCAAATTTGGTTAGAGCAATGTAGAGAAATATGATATCATATGGCGATAGTAGTGGCCCCCACCTGAAGTAAGAAAAGGTAATTAGATGTGAAATGCTAGATGGGAATGACGTATTAAACCATATCCCTTGATTTGTAGAATTTTCCATATGTAGATTTATTAACTGGATATACTGTAAATAAATATTTAACTCAACCTTGCTTTGAATCAATTATAGATAGAGATATAAAGCTCTTCAAATAGAAAGACAGATTTTATATACGATAGAATTTCGACTTAGAATTAGCCTTTTGTGACATGGTGCATCGGCCAGGAATTTTTGCGTAATTTGAAAAGTTGTGTTTTCGAATTTTGGATTAGCACTTTAGAAGTGTGCAAAGACTGTCAAGATAAGCCTGTATTTTCTATTTTTTGGTATAATGGAAGATCTTATTGCTAAACTGAAATCGACACGTAAGGTATTCAGAACTGCAATCTCCCACATATTAAAGAAATTCGAGACTGAATTATATAAAGATGACATTAGTATAAATGTAAATGTATTAGAAGAAATTTTAGACCAGTTAAATGAAAACTCAAAAACCTTGAGTGATTCAGACGCTCAAATAGAACAAGATTTGAAAGACGAAGTGGAGGAATTTGAGGTCATATCCACTCTGGAATACAAAGAGAAAATATAGCTGTGGCAATTTAGAGGTACGAAAAAAATTCAAGGAACTGGAATAAGCTCGAAAATTTGGACAATGAAAATAGGAACATTTTTAATGAAACCACTAGAGATTCCAAAAATGAGTAATAAATTCACTCGTCTTCCAAAATTCACCATTTCTAAATTTTATGGTGATCCTTCAGATTGGTTAGAATTTATATGTCAGTTCGAAAATGCGATTGACAAAAATTCAAATTTATCAAAAATAGAAAAATTAATTTACTTCAAAAGCTTTCTTGGTGGCTCAGCCAAAAAAGCTATTTCTGGTTTCGCTCTTATTGAAAATAATTACAAAGCTGCTCTTAAACCATTATGTTCAAGATTTGGGCAAACGAACATCTTAATTAATTCACATTTAAAACAATTCTTAAATATTTCACCTGTTACAAATCCTAATGATGTAAACGGATTAAGAAAACTTCTCGATCCCACCGAAGTGCAGATAAGAAATCTTGAAGCATTAAAAATAGACTCTGATGCCTATGAAAATCTTCTAACACCTTTAATTTTGAAATTAATTCCTAATGAATTTGTTCTAGATTATAACCAAAAAAATTAAAGAGGAAAATTGGGATTTAAATTGTGTATTATTTTTGAGGAACTAAGTACTCAGTAGAGAATGCGTGGCTTCTGTTAATTATAACTCTGAAGAGAAAGTCTCACAATTAGAAAAGCCACTAACTTTCAAATCGAAACCTTCTCCCATCAAAACAAGTAAGAATCAACAGTTGAATAATTAGCTGCGTCAGCCGAATCACAATATCTGTTCTGCAGGAATGGAAGTCACAAATCCAGGGATTGTGAAATTTTAAGTATGGAAAAGAAAAAGGTGATTTTGAAAAGGCAAGGCTGATGTTTTTTATATTTGGATAAAAAGCACAGAATTAAAAACTGAAAACATAAAGTAAACTGTAGTTCCAGTATAAAAAACACTTAAAAGCCATTTGTTATTCATTCCATTAGAAAAAAGATAATGATAAACTTGAAACGAAAAAGTTGGATTCCAACGTTATTTCCACTGTTTCATCATATAATTCTGATGAAAATAGACCTAATAAAATATTATTACAAACTGCACTGATTCGAAATAATGATAAATCTGAAAATGTGAGAATTCTTTTTGATAATGGTTCAATGAGATCTTTCATAACTAAAGATGTATCTAGTAAAATGGATCTTCCGACTGTTAGAAAAGAATCACTTTCTGTTCACTCATTTGGAAATAAAACTGCATTAGAAAAAACCTTTAATGTTGTTAAAGCCAAAATAGAAAATGTTAACGACCCCAATCTTAGTATATATATTGAATTTCTCGAAATCGAAAGTATATCCAGTACTACTATCTCCCTTCCAGATTTGAACTTTACTAAGGAAAACAAAGTTTTACAAAATTTACAATTAGCTAACTGTTGTAGACAAAGTGACAAAATTCAATAGCCTTTACGGCTGACATTACACAAGCTTTTTTACAGATAGATTTTTAAATGAAAAAAACAGGGAAGTTACACAATTCTGTTGGAAAGATGATCCTCATGATAGCAATGAAAATTTGAAAACCTTTAGATTTATAAGAGTTTTGTTCGGAGTAAAATCTAGTCCCTTTCTGCCCACTGCTACCATTAAGCATCACCTTAAAAAAATATTCAGAAATATATCCTGAAAGAGTAGAAGAACTCTTAAACAACTGCCTGTATGTTGATGACATTATTGGTGGTCAATTTAGAACAAGCCCTGAAAACAAATTGAGAAATTGTGAACATTTTTAATGAAGCTAGCATGTCACTACATAAGTGCCATACTAATTCAAAAGAACTCAAAGACATATGGCATCACAAAGAATTTTTGATACAAGAATCTCTTGCAGTTGTCCTGATCAAAATGTTAGGAATTAACTGGGATATGAATAATGATAATTTTTATTTTGACACTCAACAAATTTCATATCTTCGTCAATTAACTCAAAATGTTTTCTATTAAAAACCGCACTGTGGATTTTTGATCCTGTCGGACTTTAAAGCCCTTTCACCATAAGAATAAAGTTTCTGATTCAGGAAATCTGGTCTGCCAAAATTGACTGGGACGATGAACTGCCACCTGATCTTAAGTTATAAATGGAAAGTCTAGTACAAAGAAATTGAACAACCGAACCACTTCAGGATTCCCTGTTACTATTTAGAGAGAATATTAGATGTAGATGTGAAACAAATAGAACTCCACAGCTTTTCTGATACTAGTCTGAAAACTTATGGATGTGTGGTATATCTAAGAATAGTTTTGAACAATGGAACTTTTGAAACAATTTTTGTTGCTTCCAAGAGTAGAGTTACCTCTGAAATCACTTGCACTACCTAGACTGGAACTCTTGAGCATGCTTTTGTCCGCCAGATTGAGTGATAAAATCGCAAAATGTTTAAAATGTGAAGTAATCCCCTTCCATTGGATTGATTCTCAAATAACTTATTTTTGGATCCATGGATCTCCCAAAAGGTTTAAACCTTTCGTCAAAAACAGAATTCATGAAATTCAGAAACAAACTAAAATCAGTAACTGGCATTATTGCAGTGGGAAAGACAGCCCGGCTGACCTCATTTCACGAGAACTACTGTTGCTTATTTAAGAAATGGCCAATTTTGGTGGCATGGACCATCCTGGCTTTTACAGTCTTCAGAATTTTAGCCATTCGGTAATGTAGACGTTGTTGAAAAAGAAAATTTAGAATATAGAAAAAAGTTGCCTTGTGCTCAACAGTATAAGTGTATCGTACAAGAGAAGGATGAATTGTTCGGAATTTCCAAGTACAGTAATCTTATGAAAATAATAACAACTTGGATTAAACTAGGAAACTTGCAAACTTGACAGATGTTCCCACAGCTGAAGAGCTTAAAGATGCAGAAGAATTCTGGATCCCTAGAATTCAAAGCAGCATATAATTCAGAAATTTCGGCATTAGAAACTGATAAAAGCATATCTAAGAAGTCATCCATATATTCTTTTTCCCTGTTTTTAGACAATAAAGGAATCTTACGGCTTGGAGGAAGGTTACAATTTTCTGATTTCAGCACTGAAGAAAAACATCCTATACTCTTCCCTCGAAATTCAAAATTTGCGGAACTGATTATTGAAAGAGAACATAAGTTGATACACAGCGGAGTTACAGCCACTTTGACCAGCCTTCGAAAAGAAGACTGGATACCAAAAGGCCTACAGCTTGTGAAGAAGATATTTAGAAACTGCCTTATTTGTAGAAAGTAGACAGCAAAAGGTGCTCAACAGATGACCACACAGCTGCCTAAAGACAGAATAGTTGAGACTCCCCCATTTCTTGTTTCTGGTGTAGACTTCACAGGCTCTATTTAGGTTAGATCTGCAACTGGAACTGATAAATCATACATAGCTCTTTTCACCTGTGCTGTTATCGGAACCCTTCATTTAGAGCTAGTCTCCAGTATGTCAACAGAAAATTTTTTGATGGCTTTTAAACAATTCATATCAAGAAGAGGACAATGTGACACAGTTTACTCAGATAACACCAAAACCTTTCAAAAGGTATACCGACAATTCGAATATTTTTCAAAAATACTGAAGGATTCCAAATTTTAAGATTTTATTGCCAGTAAAAAGATAAGCTGGAAATTTATCACAGAACATGCTGCATGGTGGGTAAGTTTTTACGGACGTTTAGTGAAGTTTGTGAAGGGTTGTTTGAGAAAGATACTTGGAAAAGCCCTATTAAATTTTGAAGAGTTGACTACTATTTTAACAGAAGTTGAATATGTCATAAATCAAAGACCTTTAACTTACAATGACTTAAAGAACCAGAGCCTCTCACACCAGCACACTTTCTCAACTTTGGTCGAAAAAATCATAATTATCCACTTCATTTTATCGAGATGATTGACAAGAATTCGAAGTTTTCTGATGAAAGGAACAACATCTACTTACCTTGCAAACATCCCACCACTCAAATACTCCTAACCCTAGTAAAGAATTAAAGGTTGGAGATGTCGTTTTTTTGGAAGGGTCTACAAAGTCCAACCTCTAATGACAACTTCGTGTGGTAATAGAGCTATACAGAGGACAAGATCAACATGTTTTTTTTACTTAATTAAGATATCCAAAGCACAAATTCCTTTAGAAGTTGTGAACCAACTTGAGAACTATTGACTGAACTATCAACTCCAACATTTAAGGAGAACTTTTTGAACTTATTGATTAATCAATAATTTCTTATGTTTAATTGATTAATTTGTTTTATTTTATACTTTAGTAGATGCTCAAAAAGATTTTTTTTTCTTTTAAAATTTGTGACAGTAAGTAATTATAAGTATTTTAATTTTATTGTTATTCTTCTTAATTGTGTGAGCTCCATGAGTCAAGTAGAGAGTGCAGAGAAATATGATGTCACACGGCAATAGTAACACCCCTACCTGAAGTAAAAAAAGTTTATTAGATGTGAGATGCTAGACGGGAATGGCGTATTAAACCATATCCTCTGATTTGTAGAATTTTCCCTATGTAGATTTATTAACTGATTAACTGTATATAGTGTAAATAAATATTTAACTTACCTGGCTTTGAATGAATCATTCATAGAGATATAATGCTCTTCAAATAAAAAGATGGCTTTTAGATGTGATAGAATTCCGACATAGAATTAGTTTTTCATGACAAGTATACTTAAGGGTGCCCCTCGGATTATTGCTAAGCCGTTGTTTCATTTATGGTAACCTGAGTAATTGAATGCTATAGAAACCCTATTATGGCATAATTAGTCATGATTGCGGTAAATTTGACTGATGGGAAAATATTTGTTCGACGTCAGTTAGAATGTACGTCATGTATTGTCATGAGATGTGCATCATAAAATGGCTGCCGGTGGTAAAGTGAGTATTTGGTGGTATAGAACGAGAGAGCGGAAGGTATTTCTTTTAAGTGGTTGACGACAGAAGAAAAGAAACTGTTGGATGTAATTTAATGGAATTATAAGTGTCCTGTCTGTACTAATGAAATGCATATGGTAAAACATCGAAGGGTACTGGCACTACGAAGAATATTTTTTACTCTTATTTGTGAATTCATGCGGCGACAGTAAGTGTATATTTGCTTTGTGTAGTGAAAAGATGAATTTCCTTTTTTATGTTATTTCATTGTTTGATTTAAAATGTAGCTTATTGAGATTATATATATATATAATACATATATATTTGCTCTAGTGTAGAACTGGCCACTCCTTTGACTAAGTGAAAATAGATCGCTGTGTACATGGACAAAGTCAAAGGAGTATGCAATGTCAAGTTTGTGCAATTCTCTGACTTTTTTTTAAGTTCAAATAGGTTGATGTGTACATGGGTGAAAATGCGCTTTAGCCCACTGCTTGGCGATGTTTTGAAAATCGCCAATTCGGCGTGTTTCTGCGAAACGTCTTTGCCATTGCAACCTTCCCGACACGCTCCGCGAAAACCTATTGTAAACAAAACATAGAATTCTAAAGCATAAATTAGTATGGAAACTGTTGCCACAAAAAGATAATAAAAACGAACATTGTGATCATTAAAATATTTGTCAGGTTTAAGTTAATTATTTACATTTTATGTTGTAATACTTACACATTTTATGCCGTTACATAACCTTCCCGACACGCTCCGCGAAAACGTAACCAAAATGGCATCGAAGAAAGAAGGAATTTTTTTTAAAAGGGCATTAAAATTACAAACGATACCATGTACACACCGTTCCATTTTAACTTTAAAAAAAATCTGCGAATTGCACAATGTAGCCAACGTACACAAATGAACAAAATAAGCTAAAATAACTAAAATAAATTACAAGAAAATGCCATGTGCACAGCGTTCCTTTTAAACTTAAAAAAAACTTCAGCGAATTGCACAATGTAGGCAACGTACAAACAGTCAGCCATGTTGGCAGATATACGGAGTTACCCATGTTGGCGCGTTTATTGCTCATTCAAAAACAATCGCCGCCAAGCAGTGGGCTAAAGCGCATTCCAACCGTGTACATGGATCCTGAGTTTGTTCAATTCTTTGACTTGCTATTTTGACTTTGTGTAGCGGCAATTTTTGTGCCAAACATCACCGCTACACAAAAATTGAATAAAAAATAACAATAAATAGCACCTGAGTTTAAAAAATACCCGAGTTTGTGCAATTCTTTGACTTGCTATTTATTGTTATTTTTTATTCAATATTTGTGTAGCGGTGATTTTTGGCACAAAAATTGCCGCTACACAAAGTCAAAATAGCAAGTCAAAGAATTGCACAAACTCAGGATCCATGTACTTTGCTGTTACACAAAGCCAAAATAACAAGTCAAAGAACTGCACAAACTCTGTGTCCATGTACCACCAATTTTCCCCAAAGGCAACCGTAAATATATTTTTACAACAAATTTTTAAACAAAAAGGTGGACGCGCATAATCTATCATTGACACATTTTTGTCCCCCTTCCACTCTCTTGGCTCAACAGTATTGATATTTCACAGCGTAATTTTTACAATATAACGTCTCAAAATGGTAGAACAATATTCTGCGGTAGACACACTTTCTAAATATATCCAGTGTTCTCAGCTCAGGTTGACCTGTAGTATTATCTCTCTCACTAAATTAACGAGATATCATTAAGTTGGTGATGGTTTCACAGTACTCAACAGTATCACTGGTTCACTCTCAACAGTATTGATTTTTGTCGCCAAATTTGCCAAGAAATCACCAAAAGTTGACATATTTGGTGACATTTTGGTTCGGTCCTTGTATAATTGTAATAGGTATTATAATTGAACCCTTTATGTTGCTGCAACCGTATCCGGCCATCATATGCCTTCCAGTAATTTTGAAAAGTGGAATGCATTAGAGATTTCTCAGCAGCCGAAGACCAGAAAGAGCATCAGATTCTCAGTTGTTAGTTCAAAGTCGACTATGGAGTATTGAAACATCTCTGTAAGCTTCACTCTTTAAATGCATTTTGCATTGCATTGTGTTTAATGTTCTTAGTAGTATGAAGTGCAACAGATTTTGATCTGGGATACTGAGAATGGCTGTATGATTATTTCTATGGAATGTTCCAGAACTGTAAAGTGTTCGTTTCAGTAAAATAAATATAATCAAGCTATCATTGATTCTGTATGCATTCAATCTAGTACGAATCCATATGCATGCAACAATGCCAAATGTCTGAGTAGCAAAAAGACATTGCACCTGCTGATAATTCGATATTGAGATAATTGTAATAATCAAGAAAGACATAGAAAGAAAAAAAAAAAAAAGCTCTAACAGGGAAAAGGATACTTTCAAAAAATTTCAAAACTTAAAATTGTTATACAATCAGTATTTATTACCTTTAATCACTTTAATTTCAATGTACAACAACTATTTATAAAAATAGAACTACAAAAAAAATTTCTTTTCTAGAAATTAGTGCATGTAATAATTGAATAATAATGACATTCTTTGCTTTTGATGCAAAGATATTCGCAAATTATCAGAGAAAGCTTAAAAATGATATATATTACCTAAACTAGAGTAACTTCTTGCATTTTTTAAAATTTTTAACACTAAAATACTGTAGCCTCCTATTGCATACAATTTGTATGTCATCAGCAATAGAAGAATGCCATTACCATTAGGTAATCAACGTTTCATCGCATTCACCTTCTTCATCAGAACCTGCACAAACAGGCAAAGGTACACTTCTGTTATCAAGACCAGATTCAGAAATGTATGTGTCAATGTACATTATATGTGCATGTATACACATATGTATTAATATATATACCTGCTACATTAAGATATACATGCATACATACATACACTTCTGAATCCGGTCCCAATAACAGAAGAGTACCAAAGCACACAACATTTTATATGTTTACAATCTGCAGTCATCTATAAATGCCTGTGTACCTTCACGAAAATCATAACACAGATGAAAGTGAACATTGCTTATCATTATTTATTTACTACAACCTACACATGTTAATGAGCTATCACGAGTTTCAAAGAAATATCTTTAATTATTATTACATTAAATCACAGATTAATGTGCTTCTTCATTGGTTCTTCGCAATTTGGGTCTTAAAATTTTTTAACAATTAAATCGTACAATTCTGATACAGAATACTTTCCTAGTTACCGGTGTCCTAACCTCATTTAACTTAAAACCTATCAAGACTTTTATATTACTTTCAAAGTATATACCTTAATTTCTTTTCGCTTATTGTAAAGAGATACACTTTTAAAATATAATACAATAAAAATAAATAAATACGACTTTTAAATACATTTTATATTAATATATTTTCTTACTTGAATGCAACCTTCTGGTTGATATGGTATCCCCATTTGTTTAAAAGCTACTGCTAAATCTTCAGCAGTAATCCGATCATCATTTGTGACATCTAGTTGTTTAAAAAGTTTAATTAATCTCTGCTGCTCTTTGGGTGGCAGTTCATCAAAGGTGTGAGAGGTGTGATGATAACTCACAGTCATTATACTATGTTATGTTGCAATATGTAAAAAAATAAAGTATACTATTTCCATAAACAAGCGCACCTTTCAATTATCATAATGATTACAATTTTGCACATTTATTATCATAGTATACCGAAAGCGCGTGTATATCTCCCACTACTCTCTGTTTCCTGAGTAGAGTTGTCAAGCCGGAGTGTCGCGCTATTGCTGCTGGAAAATTTCAATATTTAGGAGTAAAATTATATCTTTAATTGTAGTTAACAATATAATAAGTTACAATCAAATTTGATATAAATTGCGTACTATGCAATAAATTCCTTGAGTTTTTAATAACTGACATTTCAGTCTACAAGTCAATAAAAAAAAAATTGAAAGCACGAAGCAATTTATACAAAATTGTCTGTACTAATGATTTTTTAAGTACTTAATTTTTATCACCTAAAATTATAAAATTTTATTTATTGTTTATTGAACTTTCTCATTTCGTCAGAATCTTGAAAACGATGTTGAAGAAGAAGATTAAACAGACTTCAGAAGTAGCGATTCGTAAGAGTTTATTTTTTAGAAATTAGCAAAAATGGCTTTAGAAATTCCTAAAAACTGTTCCGTTTAAAATTTTATATTTTACGACGAAGAAAACAGTTTCCTAGAACATGTTAAAAAAATGCGCTACATTTATCTTCGAATATCTTTGATAAAATGTAAATCTGTCATTGCCACAATTGTGTAGGCTTGAGGAATTTTGAAATCTTGTATTAGTTTCCTGTATTCGATGTTTTGTAAATAATTCCTGGTAAGATACATTTTTATAACATTAATTTAAAAGTTTTTGTATTCTTTTAGTTTTTGATGAAAAGTTACAAGCAACTGGGTGTGGCTTCTTTAGTTTTATTATATGTTTTTGAAATTTGTGGTGGTATATGAAAGCTTGTTTACGACTTTAGAAAAGTCATGATTCCATGTAGATTCTATTTCAGATATCATACTTGCGTATTCTCTCGAAAACTCCTGAATAAAATCAGTGAAATAAAACATGTATGGCCTACTAAAAGTTTGAATATCTAATTAATTCTTGATTTCGTAGGAGGAAAAAGGATTAAGAAATGTGCTGTGTAAACGTTACTTTCCTTATGAAAAGCCTACCAATGATGCATGATGCAGAAAAAGAATGAAATGCTAATTATAAATCTTATTCAAATTGAAGCTGTTCAATTGCATAAAAATTATCGTGAATGAATAATAAAATATGGAAACTTTGTGAGTAAAAGTATCCATACAGTAAATAAGTGACTAAATTTCGTAACATTGAATAATTTTAATTCAAATAAATTATGAACAAATGGTTGTAATTTTTTAATATTGCTAATTCATTTAATCTGAGATTCTGATAGTGGAAAGAACTAGCTGTATTGCTGTTTTTATGGTTTTCCTCATGCTGAATTCAAGTATGAACTATTTTTCTTTATGAAGGCATTTGTTTTCTAAACATAGGTATAAAAATAAAGTATACTATTTCCATAAACAAGTGCAGCTTTCAATTATAATGGTTTCAATTTTGCGCATTTATTATCATAGAATCCCGAAAGCGCAGTATTCTTTGTTTTAAATAATGGTATGAAAAGTAAGCCAAAATACTTTGTTATACAAATGTACAAAAAATATTTACCACTGCCATATAAGATATTTTCTATGTATAATTCCTGTTTGAAATTGTTCCTTTTTGCCTTATGTGTTTAAATCACTCATATGGATTTATATTCGGCAAAAATGCATGTTTTATAATTAAAAAACTGATAATGAGATGACCGAACCATTAATATCAGTAGGTCAGGAAATGATATGTAACATGCTATAAGTAGTTTTATCTACTTTATATTTTTCTAATAATTGCAATGTAATATTTACATATATCTTGGTTCGTGATGAAATAAACTTTCTCAGAATAGTCCACTATTTAATATTTTTTTTTTTTTATTTTCAAGACCACAGGTGGAGGTCTACTGACAGTATTCCTTAGTTCAAATTTAGCAAAGTAAAAATCAGAAGTTTTTTGTCAGATTCATATAAAATATTTTGTTTTATAAAAATGTTTCCTAGAATTGCAAGTCATCTTGAAGTGTGTTCAAATTCTGAAAAATGCTTGCAGTTTTCATATCGAATATTTCCAGCAGTGGACATTGATTTATAAACTTCATTATCTGTTTGTCATTGTCTTAATGCTATGTATGTCAGGTAGTATTCCAGTGAAAAGGAACTAATAAAAAATTTCTGTTGACCTATTGTTAGGAGAGTTGGTCCTAAGTCTGAATTATAAGTGCATAGTGTCTTTGTAGCATGGGGCAAATAAATACAGGTAAACTTAAAATTCTTATCAGATATTAGTGGTAGAGGTGGAGAAAAGTCTTGATTTAATTCATGGGTCTCTTTTAGGTTCTTTCACGTAGAGTGGTAAGAAACAGCAAAGTTAAAGATTTGATTTGTTTATAATAAGAGTTGATTTTTCGTAAATCCATGAGAAAAGGGAAATATTAAGAATTAAAGCTAGACTGCAGATTATGGGCCAGTCCCCAAATGAAGCGAAATCGTGCCAAATCTGGTAACCTCTTGGCATCATGAAAATCGTTAGGATTTAAGCTTACAGTTTATAGCATTTAAGCGGTCTTTTTGAATTTTCGTCATTTCATTGTGCTTCTAGTAAATTGTGTGAGCAAAATGGCTGACGTCGAAAGAGTTGAACGTGTGGATTTTACTTATTTGATTCGGTTGCAAGATAAGAGCGAAAGATGTGTGATAGAATGGTGCATGAATTATGGTTTTATTGAGAATATGTGCGAATGTCCTAAGTGTGAAAATAGTATGAAATTACTTGAAATGAAAGATGCGACAGATTTGTGTGAATGGAGGTGTGTGTCCATTATATGTGGTTAAGCAGATGGTTTAAATGAGCCATAGAGTCGGTGTTGAATGAGCGCGCCATTTTGAATTTCATCTCCATTGTATTTTTACATTTTACTGTGGATATAAACAAATGCGAGTTTCTACTAATTATTATAAATAAAAATTTATTGTAAAAATATAAATTACGTAGTTAAAATTGTTTAACCACTTTTTTTTTATTGCTCATGTTTCAGTAGATCGAAATTTTGAATTTTATCTTTTTTTCTTCTGCATTTTTTTTTAAAGTTTTAAATTAAATATGAATTAATGCTTTCCTATCATTTATTGCTCATTTACTGCTTATTACAATTTTTTAAATTTCGTGCTAAAACGTTTTACTCCATTTTACTATTGTCTTAAAAATGGTATATATTATGAAAAATTTTAATATTGTTGATACCATAAAATACATAGTTATTAACTTTCAAATACTCTATCGTTGTTTTTCTTGAACTTCTGTTTTAGATATTTTTGCATGTTTACAGGTTGTTTAGATATTTTTGCATGTTTACATGATCAATTTTTTGCATGTTTACAGGATGCATTCAAATTCGCAACCAGCTAATATAGCGATATGATGAGTTAGTGATTTTCTGAAATGCGTGAAAATAAACGATTTGGCGACTTTTCGAAAATGCGCCAAACTGGCCTGTAATATGCAGTTTTACCAGAATTAAATTTAAGCATTATCTCAAGGAGAGTATATTGACTGTTTTAGTTTATTTATTAAAGCTTAAAGCATAGTTATAGTTACTTTGAAAATAGGTGCTTCAAGGCCAGTGCTGCCATCCCCATTCACGCTCGTAACTCCTGTTGCCTGCTCCAGCTCATTTGAGACTAGTTCAAATCAGCCTTTATTTTTGTGTTTTTTGTGACACTAAATGAAGCAGGGAAAAAACTAAGCACTTTTCTTCTGCAGCTTATTTTTTAAATCGTTATGAGTCAAATTGAACAACAAGAAATAACCTTGAAATTCCTATTTTAAAGTAACAGATTATAATATCTCACAATAATGTATTCACCTGAAAATAAGACCCCTTTCATTTCATCTCTGTGCTTAGATAAATTTAAGAAATGAAAATGTTAGTAAATATTTCTGATTAGAATGAAAGGGGAGTTGCCTAATTAAATGCATTCTATTATATAGAAAGAAAAAATAGTAAAAATTAATGATTACCTATTAGTTTATAGACATACCAGTAGCTAGTGTAATGGATACAGGCCTAAATTGAAATCTTCCCAACTAAACATTGCTGTTATAATTAGTGGTAGCTATGCAGTATATATATGGTAATGACCTGTGCGGTGCAATTAAATTATTCTATGCAGTATGATAAACTCCTTGCCTTCTTCAATTTCATTTATGAAATTGATTTGAGGTCTTGTTTTTAATCAGATTGGGTCTGTTCGCATTGCTGTTTACATAATTGATTTTTAAATGTGTAGAAAGCGGCAAACATGTCCCATAATTTATTGTACAAGAAGAAATGTTGAAAAAATTATTAGAAAGTGTATCAAATGGTGAAGAATCTGAAAAAAATAACAACGGAAATGACATAAATTGTTTTATTGGGAGAAAAAATACCAGATACAAAAAAAAGATGCAGTCTTTGTCCAGCGAAAAAGCACAGAGAAACAAAACCGCGCTGTGCCGAATGTGAAACTTACAACTCTTTGTTCAGTGTGTTAAGATTTGTTGTTGCATTTTTTTCTTTGCCTGTAGTGATAATAAAGGAAATAAATAACCGATACAGAGTAAAGGTGTACTATTCCCCCCCTTTGTTAATATATGTGTTCTCCCCTTTAAAAAATTTTATTTTATAATAACATTTAGAGAAATTAAAAATTTTAATGTGCATAAAAGTTTTAAGTTTGATATTAAAATTTATTATTGGCACAGATATGAAATTTTTACCTGAAGATTTTTTAGAATTTTAGAAAAATTTATTTAGATTTAATTTTAGAATTCAGAAATGAAATGCATGATGTCTTTAATTGAACCACACTGTATGTGTGCAGAAAGCTGAGTATGCACTCTACCACTATGCTAAAATACTGAAATTCTTATAAGGGGGTTCATATTTTACAATCACACTGGTGAAGATGCATGGAGACGTGGAATGCTTTCTGAAGGGGATGTAACATGTCTACAGGATGTCTCAAAAGGTCATTGCCAAATTTAACATGCTGGTCTATAACATGACAAACAAGATTTACATACAAACTTATGCCCGAAAATGCAAACTGCGACTGCTAGATGGCAGTGTTCGCAGACTTATAGGGGAGTGGGAAGTGTGGTTATTTCAGGAAAGGACATTGCTGGAGAAAGATGAAATGGTTTACTAACTCGGTTCTTTATGGACATTTTGTGAAAAGAGTTTTGGTAGATTTGACGGTTGACTTTCCAGCAGCTACACACAGAAACATCTGGTTTCAGCACGATGGAGTACCTGCACATTTTAGCAGCACTGTGCAGGGAATACCTTGATAGGACATACCCTGATCGCTCTATTGTCGTTATGGCGGCGGCATGTGTCTGTGATGCACCTGTCCATTTTTAACAGTTCATGAACGTATGAACATTCTGAAGCATGTATTGTGGTGAATGGAAGGAATTTTGAACATCAATGATTTAACCATGTAGTATTAACAAAAATCATATATATACAACTCTTTCACACAATCCTGCTTTTCCCCCTCTAAGCTTGCTAGCATTAGTTTAGCAGTTACCATTAGCATTTTTGGACACAAGTTCCTGTGTAAATATGGTTTGTCATGGTATGATAGACCAGAAGTCTGGCAACGACCTTTTGAGGCCTGATAAATATTTGTTCTCCCTTTTTTTTGGGGGGGGGGTGCAAATAAACCGAAAATACCACGAAAAATAGTTTTCATTTTTATTTGACAATATGGGTTCATTTTTTATATTTGTAGTTTGAAGTAAAAAATATGCAGTTTTAATTAATTTCATGATTATGTAAAATTTGAAATGTTTACTAAATGTGAAATTAAAAAAACTATAAAAAATTTTTAGAACTAAATTATAAAATCATATTGTAGTTTATTTTACTGCATTTAGCATATTAATTACTAATAATGTTCAAAGAATAGCACTATCCTAATTATCTTTTTTCATTTCTTAATGTAAATTTATACTTTTCACAATAAATATAAAAAGAATTTTTCTTAGTAACCCACGTGTTGTTTATCTTAGGTAAATTTTAGCCTATATGAATAAAACATACCCAGTATATGTTGTTTGTTTTAAAATTAAGCAATAATTATTTAAGTTGTAATAATTTATTAACTTAATTTTTTTTTATACTTCCTTATTATAGCAGCCTTTGAGACTGAATTGCAGATCAAGCAAGATCTCGCCAAAGTTGCACGATGCTTACTCATATTAACGTGGTGTTACAATTTTTGCTGTCGTCGTGTGTTTTTATATTAGCATTCATTTTTGCCAAAATTTTTGAATATTTAAAAAATATTTACTTACTTTTTTGTGAATATGCATTATGTACACTGTGCTTAAAGAAAAAAAGGGTCAGTTCTATACCTCCCGTTCTGTTGGACTGATTGACAAAATTCAAATTGTGTTTTTCACATCCCAAAAGTGTGGCTTAGAATATATATTAGATTTATATATAGCATTTCTAATATAGGTATTTTGACACAAAATTGGACTTTTTCTGAAATGAAATGCCAATTTTTTCCCATATTTCGATTCTATAATTCAAATGCTTAAATATTAAATTTTTTAAGATTTAGTGTGAAACTTGGAGAAATTCAAAAATAATCTTGGCATTCTTCCCCCCCCCCACTCGACGAACTTCTTTATTTTTTGCTACCAATTTTCCATTCCTTTCCATTGTACACAATCAGAAAAAAAGGTCATTGTTGATACTTTCGAGTAATTTTAACAAAGTGCGTAAACCACATTTGGTGTTGTTAACCTCTATAACAAATACGCCAAATTTCAGAACGCACCAATATGTAAATTCACGTGTATCTTAGGACATTTTCAATAAAAAACTCTAATTTTTTTATGCAAGTTAGGCATAGAAATATATCTACTTTATGATGGTAAAAGTTTTATAGGTTATAATTCAAAAATATATATAAAATATTTAATAATAAATCATAAAGTGTGTGAATTATGTTTAGATTAAGCCTAAATTTCAAATTCTGGATGGAGGAATCAAGTAAGTTTAATAATAATATATCACATTCAATTAACACCTACAAGTTAAAATATTAGAGCTAATTTTTTAAACTACTCATGCGATTTTTATAAAACTTGGCAGTTTGTCATAATTTGAGTCATAGAATCGAAATATGGAAAAAAAGTGGCATGTCATTTCAGAAATGACCGATTTTGTGTCAAAATACCTATATTAGAACTATGCTATGTATAAATCTAATACATACCCTAAGTCGCGCTTTCAAGACATGAAAAACGCAGTTTGAATTTCTTCAATCGGCGCAGTAGAACGTGAGATATAGAACTACCCACCCCTTTTTTTGGCATAGTACATCTGATGCGAAGATTTAATAGATAAATATTTAAAGATTCAGTGGGCCAATAATTGTCAAAAACAACAATGAACATTTGTTTGTCTAATGTAAGAACAACAGAAGCAGAGTATTCCCACAGTAGTGAATTTTTAGAGGAATATGCTGGCAAGATGGCGAGTGTTTTATAATTCAGATCTCAAATAGAGATGCTACTGCACTTTTGGAGAAAATTATTCAACATGTGCAAGATGGATTAACAATTTATTCAGACTGTAGAGGGGACATGAAACAGAGCAATTTGGAGAAACTGGTTACTGTCGCTTTACTATGAAACATAAGTGCAATTTTTTAGACCCAGTAATAGAAGTTGAGAGCAAAAATGGAGCATAATAAAAAACAATGGGGCATGGCTCTCCATAATCTCGAATCATATCTTTCAGAATTGTTATTATAATATAATGTCGTTAATTTTTGCATTCGCATTTGATGAGTTTAGTGAAATTATAGCTGCGATCTTTGCATAATCCTAAAGTTGGAGGCCACTATAATAAGGAAATATAATTTTTTTCATCTAAGTAAAACTAACAGAATACATGTACCAAAAAAAAATTTTTTTTTTTTTTTTTCCCCTGAAGAAAATTTATCATACTTAGAAGATGTATTGATTGAAGTCCCATTATAAAATACTTCAGTGAACTTTCGTTGAAATTTTGTATGTGAAAACAAAGTGGAAATGAAAATTTATTTTGTTTAAGGTATTAAAACAATTTTAAGCTAGTCCCGCTAATCAAGAATTTGTTTGCACTCTTGGTATTACTTGATGTTTTAAAATACATGAGTTATTATCTGATCTAATGTTCCTTTCAGATTCTAGCATCCAATCACAGTTTGCATCTACAAAACCAATAGAATTTTTCACTTGCAAAAATAATTTTTTTGTAACTGTGGGGCACATTTATTATTGCCATCTCTCATAAATCAAAAATAGCATGTATTATTATTTCTCATTTGAATGCTTAATGCTTACTTATTCATAAATAATTTTCTCTACCAACAGATCTGTTCTACAAAATGATTTTGCAAATTTAAGTGCAAAGTGAGAATGTCTTTCATGTTGAAGAAAAAGAAGTACAAGTTTAAAGTAGATCTTGTTTTACAAGAATTATCTGCTGTTCCATTTGTAAATGGAATCCTTTTTGCAAAAATCAGGCTTGTAGATGGGGGAACTTTCACTGAATCATCTCAAAAGTGAGTATTTTTCTATTTTTAATCTGATTCTCATATGTTACATGTGACATAGTTTTAGTATATTAAAATTTTTATATAAGTATCAAAAAAATTTCTATGAAGTATCGTAGATACACTTATGATTTATGTAGATTTAACTTTTTCAAAATATTCCCATCTTTTATCACTAATTCCAAATTATTTTTGAAAAGTGTGAAAGCTTGCTTTGTGGAATCATCCACTGCAGATTTTCTTTAATTTCAAAGTGATTTTTTTAAGCTTTTAGTTAACTTTTGTTCACAAAATATTCATAATGACTAAATCTAGAAAAGGGGGCAATATTGGCAGTAATCACTACATATTTAAGATAAGACACAATGATCTAGTAAATATATTGTCAGATTATGTAATTAAGACTTTTCTTCATATTTTTATTTATTTTCACGTCATATTTTATCTCCTGAACTTCATCTTGTACAGAGTTGTCTGGAAAGTACTAGGAATGAAATTTTTATAAAATATTTATTCACAGTTTTGACACATCAACTTAATAGCTTTCAAAAAAAGCCCCTTCTGCATCAACACGCATTTTGAACGAATGGCATGGCTGATTCAGTCTGTAGATTTTTTTAATCAGAACTACACATCAGAATGCTCTTGAACTCTCGAAAAGAGAGACCCTTATTAGCAGGCCTCCTCACATCACAAGTACAATAATTCACTTCAGTAACTGTTCTGTGTTATTCATGAATTATATATTTGTAAAGAGTTTCTCGGAATTGTATTAAATATGTTTCGAGTTCAAAATTGCAGTAAGTATTATACAGCTTAACGAATGTACTAATCATTATAAGGAGTCATGTGTTACTTGCCACCAGTCACCCTCACGACATGTACAGAGCAATCTGTTTTCATTAAAAAATTGGAGAATGGCACAGATTTCTATTTTGATCCATGAAATTCAGTCCTTTATGAAGTACAATTTCATGGAAAGAGAATTTATGCATTCTGTACTATTAGGCAAAATGCCATTTTTCTGAAGAAATGCAATGCTTTCTCTTTAATGAGTTGGCAAACTGTGTAGTTCTATTATGGTTCCTTATAAGGAAATAAATGCACTCACTTCAACAAAAACAAACACTAATGACCGGTGCTCCTCTGCTATGTTTGCATGCATATCTGGGTTGTCACATTGATGAAGAAGATTTTGAAGATGTCATGATTTGCCTATTTTGACTAAATAATGCATTGCCTTGTAAATTCTTTTCTGGGAGTGCAGGTAATCAAAAAGTACCTTAAAAGTTGGGAAATATGAGAGACCTTGACACATCATGAAATAGAGACAGTGAATTGATGAAACCATTCAGCAAGAGCAGCTGTCCATATTATATTTTGTAATTGCAGTACCTTAGATAGCAGATCCATTTTTCATTAAATTAGTGTCTCCAATTATGCAACGTTCTGAAGAAATTGATGATAAATTCCTTAAGTATACTTGCAGCTGAATAGTAATAAAGATTGTACTATTTCAAACACATTCTATTCTTAATATGCCTGGGTATGGAAGTGAAGAATGTATGCTTTCTGTCCATAGATCTTTCAGCTTAATCCTTTGTGAACACATTTGCACCCATCTTGCCATGGTGGGAAATCTGAAAAGTTTGAGAAGGTACATAAAGTTCCTTCTGGAATATTTTCATTCTTTTTCATCCCGTATTTGGTTGCATCTTCTGAAGCATGAATCAGGTGTTTATAAGGGCAGTTGCTGTGAGAGTCTTGCAGTGAGTAAGTTTTTGCATTTCACTGTATACATGGGTATGCCTTTTCCTGCATGGCTTATATTTTAAATTTAAATGATTTTAATTATGCCTCTTTCATGGCTATGGGGCATGATATATTAAACAGTAGTTCAACATGTTAAGTGCCATGTCATTCATCAATGACTCACATTGTACTTTCCATTCAGACTGTATCAATTACTGTTAACTAACAATATATAAATTAAAAAGTAATATCCTTCTATCAGTTCTATCTTTAATCAAATTCTGCAGAGATCTCCAGCCACCAGCATATTGATGAAATCGGCTAGAGCAGGCTAAAAGGAAAGGAAGATAAAACAGGCTTTGTGCTTAACAACTTAACTGCATTTTCATAATAAAGTGTAATTAATGCATTGATCAAACTGATATCTGAGATATTGGCACATATGCTGTAGTTGCATGTACAATTTTATAATTTTTTAAAATTTTTTTGGGGGGCTGGTAATGTATGCTTATGCTATGTAGCTTACAGGTATTTTGTACTGTTCTAATGAAGTTTATGATTTTTTCAGGCAAGAAGTAAAGAACAATTGTGTCAAATGGGATACAAAATTTCAGTTTGGTTGCAAAATGACTGCTAATGCAAGTACTGGTGTACTAGAGCCATGTATATGTAGAGTGTCTGTACGAAAGGTATGCAGTTTTATAAAATGTTGTGTAGTATTTGCATTATTATGTGCATTAATTATCATGTGTTATTTAATTGCAATGTGCTTAGATTATAATAGGAATTTAGTGTCATTGTCAAAACCCTGATACATTTGTATTACACTATTGTATTTAAAAAGAGTGAAAAAAATATTTTATGTTGAATTCCTGTGAAACCAGGTATTTTTTAGTTTTAAAATCATTATTAAAATAATTAGATTACTCTGAAATTTTTTCAGTCTTGGTTAGTGAATCATTAAAAATTAGAATTATTTTTTTAATAAATCGCTGAATCAAAAATGTGAAACCAAATGTTTCCCTTCTATGTCCTATTTTAGTGGGAAGGATATGTATAATGAAAATAATTTTTTTCACTTAGAATTAAATTTAGTTGCTGAAGGCTGTCTTTTTGTTTGTTATTATTCAGAATATTTAGATCTCTCAATACTCCAAAGTAACTAGGGACTAAAAACTGAGAATTGATGCTCTCTCCAGTCTAGTTTTCCCATGGTCATCAAAAAATTTCCTTTGCCTACGATTTCTTGAAATTACTGGAAGCATGCACAGTTACATTACGACTAGATATGGTTACAGTCACATATAGGGATCAGAGCAGATCGTTGCCAAATTTCACGTTTGGAAATTTCAGTCTATGTTCGGCAGCACAAACTAGTCACCAAAACAATTGCCAGCTTCTCGCTATCTCTCTTGTGTAATTATAGTGTCTTGCTGGTTATTATCTACAGTTTCTGTCTGATTCATGACCTGGTTCTTGGATCAGTCTTCTGTAGCTGTAAAATTCACAGTTTTATGGTTAATGAGTTATTAGATAGTAACTATGCCTATATTGTAACCACAGATGAAACCGACAGAAGAAGGGAAGAGAGGATAAATGGTGGGACAGAAAGAAAAGGTAAAATGTAGATGCTGTTTTAATTTTCAGCTGATGAAGTGGGCAGACTTATCATCAGAAGCTCCAGTAGAACTATATAAATTAATATATTTTAAATGTATGATGTAAGTCCTTAGGTTTTTTGGAAATGAATTTTGGTCCTTAAAAAGTCTTCAATTTCAGCCAAAATCAACAAAAGATCCTTAATTTTGACTAAAAATTATACTTTTTTAGACTCGTTTGCTACCAATATATAAAAGGGCATTGTCTCCTACATAGTGTATTTTTGCACAGTAATACCCAAAATTAATTACAATATGAGAATTTACGGTTGTTTTAACAAAAAATGTAATTTTAATATTATATAATAAATTTAAACAAATCAGCCTGAGACCATATCTCACAATCATAGCTTCTTACAGATCACTACTTAATAGGGATCTAGTTGCTATGGACTTCATGAAAAAATTTAAAAGGGACCATACTAAACCACATAAGAATGTTTGGTTGGTTGGTCTGTTTGAGGAAATATACAGCTCATACATAAGCCAGTCAATAGCAAAAATGTTAAATACTTGAGACTTACCTGTGCAGGTGTATGGAGAATGTGCATTTTTATAAGTCTTCTATTGCTGCTTTAAAGATAGCTAGCTATTTATGTATTGTTTTGCCAATATAAGCAATTGCAATAAATTCGTGGTGTATTAATAAGGTCACTTTTGTATTCATTAAGTATTGTATTTATTTTGTCTTCTTATTTTCAGGAATAGAATATTTTCTAGAAATGCAATCTTCAACTGAACTGGTATCTAATTTTTATAAATTAAACTCTGATGACGCTGAAAAATTATTAATTAATGCTTCCACTTAGCTTCCTAATCATTTTCTGTAATGAAACAAAATCAATTTCTTTTACAAACAGTTCCTCAATCATAGAATGCTGTGAATAATTTGTTCAATATATGATTGCTGAAAGATGGCTACATTACAGTATCGTCTGTGCAACCAGGTATCCATTTGATGTGAGCTGTAGTGCAGAAATACCTCTGGCTTTTAAAAACATTTATGGTAACAGATAGATGAAATGCTTTGTTTTTATAATGCATTACAACTTCCATCAAAAACTGCATTATTTTAATTGATTTCTGTTCACAAGTTATATTGTTACAACTAAGCATGCGGTTGTTCTTTAAAAAACATGAATCATTTTGAAATTGCTGCAAATCTTTTATGTCTGCTTTTGATTTCCATCTTGAGAAAGAGAAGACAGAAGGCTGTATTTTATCTTACAGATTACTGTAGTGGAATTGCTGTGTTTATTGCAGTATAAAGGCAGTTCCTTTAGCCAATATGTAGCTGCAGATTCTGGTTTTTTGAAGTGTACTTTACAATTAGGAAAAAAATGCCTGATCATAACTTGATAATTCTTCAAATTTTTGCCTCAGTATTTAAATTTGCAGAATGTTAGGCGTTGCATACATTTTAAGCTCATCACAGTAAATTTTATATAATACATAATAGCAGATTGATAATTGATAGATGACATAATTGATTAATAGATTGATTGCAGGTTGATTGACTACATATAGCAGATTGGCACTAATACAGATATAGATTATTTATTCATAATAGATTTTAGCCATATCTCTATAAACAATATAGACTGGTTATTCCAGTTGAATCTGAATATTTGTTACCATGCAGTTGCAATCTGTACTTTTTGGATACATGGGTGCCAGTAGTATTTATAATCAAATGATTTTAGTTCATGTTTGTAGGACATTTTCCCATCAAGCTTAAATCATGATTTTTAACAGTAATTACTATAGAAATACCTGGTTTCAACTGAAGCTTCTCCAAAATAACATTAGATTGTTAGATTTTGGAAACTAGTGTTAATTCATACCACATTTGTCACCGGGTATTAGCAGTTTTTGATTTGCATTGTATTTTGAATTTTTTCCATTGAAGTCATACTACTGCTCTCTTCCCTCCAACAAGCAGTGTTTATTTTGATGCATGCTGTTTGGTTTTGTGTGATTTTTTTAATGTAATATTCATTAATTACTTTTTTTATTTTTGAACTGCATGTTTTAATTATTTAAATAGCGATAATTACATTCTTCATATTTATTTTTATTTCTCTCTTTTTCTCTCTCTCTTTTTTTTTTTTTCCTCTCTCTCTTTCTCTCTCTTCTCACAGAATTTTGAGCCTCCATTTGCTTCAAAATTCTGTGAGAACTAGTGTCACTATCATATTTCAGCTGCAAACATGGCAAAATGACTATATCTTTAAAATATATTTTTAAATCAGCAGACCAAACTTTCTTGTGTATTATTATGAAACATGTTTTTAAAAGTAAGCTCCATTTGAATTTTCTTCCCCCCCCCCCAAGTAGGATTTACTTACCAATTTTATTTTTATTTGAAAACCTGCACCTGGATTTATTTTTCTACGTAATTTCTGCCAATGTTAAGGCGCTTATGGTATCGTAAAAGTGGTTTTTGAATCCCGACTTCGCAGTTGTCTGCTGTGACTGCAACATGGTCATTCTGATCTCATCATCATCGTTTTCGTGAAGACCACCCAGATGCTTCATGAAAGGCAGGAACAGGTCTTAGTCACTGGATGCAAGATTAATCTACACAGGAAGATCAATGGATCTCCATAGAGTAACAACGGAAGATTGTTACTCTATGGAGGAAGATCATTGGCCGCAAAATTGTTACTCTACAGAGGAACTTGTTCCCAGTGAAATCGCACAATGAGATCTTGAGTTCATTTAGCTGTATGTGGACAGGCATTATGAAGCAAAATGATCCCCTTACTCGGCATCCCACGTCTTTTGTTTTTGATTGCACGCTGTAGGTCTCACAACACATTTTAGAATTTATTGTGTCACCATGAGGCAAAAAATTCCACATGCAACATCCCCTTCCTCTTCCCAAACATAGTACACATGATTTTGTAGATCCTGATTTGATTGTGGTGTAGAATAAAGTCTCCCAGGTTTCATCGCCTGTGACAGTTTGACTTTTGCAGGGGGTGTATGAGGTTTGGAGTACTGGATTTTTTCACCTTGTATAGCGGAGTTTGGTGATATATGGTCTTCCCTTGACATTTTTATACTGTTTGCATTTAAGAATTAGTAACTGAACTTTCAGATATTAATTAATAAATACTTAAAGTTAATTATTAAAAATATATTTTATCATTTAAAAAAATCTTTTTGTTATTAAGAAAGTTCTCCTGATTTTTGAGTATCATAGGTTTGCAAGTATGAAATGTAATGTAGTAAATTTTAAATATTAAAACTATTTTCATACTTAGAATTTTCTTTTGTTTATTTAATTAAAACAAATAATAATTAGTATGTAATTCTGTTCAGTGTAACTTGTATTAATACTGTTTTTATTACTAGAAATAGTTAAAAATAGGCTATTTGATTCTTAATTTGGCAAGTTTGGGAAATGTTTATTATTCAGAGTAATTGCAAAATCTCAATTTTATCAGTATCTCTGTGTATATGTTACCTTAGTTTATCTCTATGTACAAAGCTCATCCAGAAAGCAAGCACTGTTTGGGTTTTTAAAAAGATTAGCAATTTGTTTTCATTTGTATTTTATTATAGAAAAATACACATCTTAACCTACTTTTTGACATATTCCCAATACGAATTAAGGTATGTGTCCTATCTTGGCACTAATTACAACATTCCCGCTTCATAGAATTTTACCGCGTACAACCTAAACCAGTTCTGGGCATTTACTTTGGTCTTATCACTTGCAAGGTTCTGGCCAACAAGAAATTTCTTGATGAGATTACAAACGGAAGTCGGATGGAACTAGGTCTGGACTATAAGGTGGTTGTTCTCTCCTTATAGTCTCGACCAATGAAGTGAATCAAGCAGTATCGTTGTTACATGTGCGGTATGTGGTCATAACATTGTCATGCATGAACGCAATACCAGAAGTCCGAAGCACACACCTTTTGTTCAACATTATGCACCGTAACTTTTTCAGTGTCTCACAGTAAGCTGTAACATTGATTGTTGAGCCTCGTTTTATTAAGTCTGCTAACAAAATTCCTTGACTATCCCAAAACATGGTGTGCGTAATTTTTCTTGAAAAAAGGGATGCATTTGCTTTCTTGGGTTTTTGGGAACAAGTGTGCTGCCATTCCAGTGACTATTGTTTCATTACATTACAGGTATCTTAAATCCATGTTTCATCACCTGTGACAATCTTTTTCAAAAAATCATTTCCTTCTGTCGTAGAACACTGCAAAAACAATGAGGCTGTCCCCATGTGTTTCTGTTTTGAATGCTATTAATGTTTTCGGTACCCATTGCGAACAGTGGGTTTTTGGTGTGTGTGTGTGTTCAAATGTGTGGTCACATTTTCATATGATAAATATCATGAAATGATTTGAAAATGCAATGCCGAATCAGAAATTGAGAATCGCCTATTGGAGTGAACTTTTTTAGCGATCTGAGCACCATTTCTTCAAAGATCAATGACTGTGCTCCTTGTAGTGGATATCTTCCCTTCCTTCATTAAACATTCTAACCCTTGTTTTGCATTCTTCGTAAGTTTCACTTATCTGACGATAAATTTCACAAAGTCGAACATTTCTCGCATTCAATTACTGGATAGTGACACTTATATCAAGCTAGTGGTCCAATAAATAGTTTCAAACATGATTACCAACAAACAGTATCTTCAAACATTAACAGAAACAAACAAAATGGCTAGGCTATTTCATTCTCGAGTTGAGCAATGTAACTACGCATGCATGATCTTTGTGCTATCAGATCCATACTACATATGCACAAATGGTATTTGCTTTCTGGATAAGTTTAGTATATGTTACCTCAATGGGCAACACTTTCCCTTCATGATATGATTTATTTTAAAACAGTTAAATATATTTCTAGCTGCTTTGATTTATTAACATTAGTCTATTTCTCATACCATAAAAAAAGCCTTTGAATTGATGTTTAATTTTTAGTATTCCAGCTTGTTGATAACAGTAGTATAAGCATGTGCTTAAGGCATCAAAGAAAGGAGGCACCACAAAAAGGTCCTTGGGTATTCAGGAAATGGTGCACCAAAAAATTTCCCATTGTCAGTTTTATCATGAAATGCATAGTGCAGTTGAACTAGAGAGAAGGAAAGGGGGGGAACTGGCTTCTGAACATATGTAGGTTTGCCAAAATCTCTGAAGTGCATAAACCCTCTAAAGGTCTTAATCCGGGCCTTTGGCCTCATATAGATTTTTCCTAATATTTTTTAAATAATTTTGCATCCCACTAATAAGTAAACATCGTATAATAAAGGATTAAAAACACTATAATGTCCATCCATAATTGTCATTTTTTATCATTTTGAAATTTGCAAATGGTAACAAAATGAGTAGAGCAATGAAAATATTCAAGTGATTTGTTAAGTTGGGTAAAATTAACAAGAATTAAAATGTACCATTAAACTTTAATTATTTTAGAAACTGAAATAGCTGATTGAAGAAGAATGAGCATGCAGCAGATAGTCTCGAAGATAATGAGCAGTTTTAGCTGATCTTGTACATTGTGTATTAAATTGATTGAAAATAGAAAAGTTAATAGATAAATTTTATATAACCCCCATGGGATAAGAGATCAACTGAAAATACAGCATGTTCAAACAAACATTAAAATAAGTTTTAATGTTTGTTTGAACATGTCAGAGCATATGCCATCATAAAGGGCTTCATAAGAGGAACTAGATCGAATATATAATGAATGTAAAGGAATCCATGGTAAATTCCCATGTAACCATTCGAGATTTAAACCCAGGTTGAACTACCAGTGCTCAACGATCCTATCCAAATTGCCACTGCTGGTGAATTTATTAGTGAAATATGTTTAAATGAATATGTATAATAAATGAAGTAATATTTTTTGTTCATCACTAAAAAATACTTGTATCATAGAAAAATAGTCATTAATAGAAGTGCTAATGTGTAATGTAAGAATAGAGATATTGAAACAGTTCTGAAATTAAATTTTGTGACTAATTATTACAGCTAAATCAGAAGATGAAGTCTCCATAAACTACCTAGTTGTTTTTAAAAATCACAGTCTTTTGAAATTGCAAAAAATATAATTTTCATTCTTGATGAATACATAAAGATTGATAATTTTTTCATAAATAGTTCAGAGAATTGGAGATGGGTTGATATCTGAATGCTGTTTCATATATTTTAATGAGATTTATTTGCATTTCCATTACACGTGTTTATAGTTCTGCCTATTTTATTTCTTTAATCGTACCATGAGTATTCGTTGAAAGACTTAACTATTAAAAATAAATTTTGGTACTTATGTATTATCCTGTTGATCAGCCAAGTAGAGAGATTTTGCCTGAATTATGGATCACTGTGTCCTTTAAAATTCTGCAGTAATGATTGGCGACCATTGCCGAAATTTCCGCCAACAGTCGACAGGATAATGTTTAAGTACCTAGATTTTTTTAATGAGACCCTGTGCCATAATATTTTTCCTTTTTTATACAATAGCTATTTTATGATTTTGCATTGCAAGAATTAAACATCCCCCCCACCCAAAATTGAATCATGATAAATTTTATTGCAGGAAATAAGAGGTGGCCGATCATTTGAGAAGCTGGGCTTTGCTAACATGAACCTTGCGGAATTTGCTGGAGCTGGTCTCACATCCCGCAGGTATCTTTTAGAAGGCTATGATTCAAAACACAGACAAGATAATTCGATGCTTCAAATCACCATAGAGATGTTTCTGCTGGCTGGTGATCCTTGTTTTAAAACGTAAGCAAATTTACATGCTGTGAATCTGTATTTTTATAAACTTCCATTTTACTGACTGCATTTTTATGACAGTGCAACAGTGCTAGTACCTAAACTTTTATACTTTCTTCATGTACAGACTTTCAGTTTTATAAACTTCCTCACTCCTAAGCTTGAAAAGCTCATCTGATTTAGAGTTCTGCTGTAAGTACTAGCAGATTCGTTTGTTTAACATTAAGAGTTTTCAATTTCTGGCACTTGATTTGGGCAAAAATGAAGCATTCAGGGTAATAAAAGGCATTTAAATAGTTAATGATATTAAATGTCTAATTTAAATTCTTTAAAAAATGGAAATAAAATTTTCATGCTGCTCCCAGATCTTAAAATAGGCCTATTAAATTTTTTCTCAGGTTTCTAGCAATGTTTTAAATTAGTCAATATAGTTAATTTTACTAGGTTAAAAATTGTGTATGTCACTAAAATAGAAAGGAAAGATATTCATGTTTTTACTATTTATTCAATATTTCTTCAATTGCTGTTGCTCTAAATTATTAGAACTGTAAAATAGTATTTTTTTAATTAAGATGTTAAGATGCAACTTAAATATATTTTAAAATCTTTTAGGGTTTAAAAAAAAATAAATATTTTTTGCAACTGTATTTCAAAGTATTCTTGGAATTCTTTTAATGAAATGGAAATAAAATATTATATTTTGATCACTTAAACATTTTCTGACTTTTCCTTATATTTGTCATTATTTTTAAATTCTTAATTTTCAGATTGAAAGATTTCATTTTTGGTATTCTGACATAAAATCATTTTAGAATTTCAGTGAAGGAATATTATTTAATTATGTAACTTTTTTCTTTAATTAATCATAATATATAGTCTTGTTTCATGTTGCTAATGCATAACTATGAACTACTGAAAATCTAAACAAAGAAAGGGTGGTTAAGGGAGGGGGTATGCAAAACAGAGCCAACTTATTCCTCTGCTGATTGGCAAAATGCTTGTGACATATATATTGCTGATTTTAAATAATAACTAATCATAGTTCAGTAAATTCTAATTCTTATTTTACCAGTGAAGGTCTTGTTTACCACACAGGTCTCATTCAATTATATTATGGTGAGAAAAAGTAGCATATGGTTTTTGTAAGTCCTAATTAAACTAGAAATTTTTAAGTTTGTGAATTACACCACCTCAATAAAAGGCACAAATTATCAAGCCAGAAGTTTAAGGATTTATGTTCTAGAGAATTTCCATGCATTAACCCTCTAACCGGCAAGGCTGTATATATACGACCTAGAATATTTTTTGTGATATCTGTAAGAACGTATATATACGTGCACATTAAAATTTCTCGAAAGAAATTAAGGCAATATATTGAAAGTACACAAATCCAAGTATAAAATACCAGGAGAATTTTTAAATTAAAATCAATAAAATATTTTTTATCATCGTAGTTTTGAGAAATTTGTGCTTTCTTAACGAAAACCCTGGCCGGTCAGAGGGTTAAAGCATCTCTAAAGTTTCTGTAAATCATGCACTTTGCTGTAACAACTGAGATTTTTCGATTGCATATAGTGCTAACGGTGCTTGTAAATGGCGTGTATTATCTTAAAGGCATAAAGAAGTAAATGCTGTAAAATCAAAAGAAATATTAAATTTCTTCATAAAAGATCATAAAACAGTATAAAAGCTGAATGCTATTTAATTCGGTTTTTTATTGAACGCAACCTTCCCAGTTTCTAACCATTTAAAACTGCTTTGAAATGCAATGTTTCTGCATTTTGCTACAGCAAAATACCATTATCCAGTGCAACCTCTCTCTCTTTCTTTCTTTTTAGTCCAAAGGAATTTGAATTCCGAAGGACTATTACTTTCGTTTTGGCATTTTGCGGTTTCACTTTTCAATTTGCTGCTTAGGAATTTTAATTGCAATTCTAAATAAATAGCCAAATAAATGTGAAATTCGTAACAATATTCTCTAAAACTTTAACGAATTTTTCCTTAACGAACTCAGAGATTTCAAAGCCAGCAATACCAACGTTGTACAGAAAAACATTTTTACCTCCAGCACGTCAGAGTGTGTACCGAAATTTCTAAAGATATGCTCAATTTAAAATTATTTTGAGATGTTGCTGTTGAACTGAATTTTATAGTTGAAGTGCAAAGAACATGGTATTTAATAAATAAAGGTAACACACAAAATGTTAAATGAACGCCCCTTTGGACGTAATTAAAATCTGAAAGACTGTATATTGACCAACTTTAGATATGAAAACTCTTGAAGCTGTTTTCATTAAAAAAGTAAACTTGCAGGTGAATGAAGAACCATGATATGGGAAAAGATTACCTGATTCAAAACTTAAGCTTGCAAAGCAATCTACTTATAAAAATTTAAATATTTGTAATTTATATATGTATTAAGTGTTTTTGTTAATGATTATATGTCTATTCAAAATCCCCCCCCCCTAAATTTCACTGCAGAATTCATAAATCTCATGAAGCTGTATGGTTTATGGATTCTAATTCCCTTTACAGTCATTTGTGATTTAAAATATTTGCTTCAAATTATTAGTAGATTTAGTGATGTTTTTGCCTGAGTTATAAAACTAAAAATTTCAAATTAAATAAGCATATATTTTACAAGAAGTATTTTTAATTATCCATTTTTTATATTTATAGGTTTTTTACATTTAACAGCTAATTAAAAATTAACAAATGATTAATTAAAAAGGCATTTCATGCACATTTTCAAAGTTTTAAAAATGTCATTTGTGCATTGACTACTGACAAATTTTCTGTAGGTTGGAATCTATGCTAATGCTATCAGCTCTGCATTAAATTCTTTTAATTTTATGTAGTTGGTGAAATTTGAAGACAGTGAGAAAATTAAAAGTGCAGAAACTATTGGAGCCCTAAATAATTGTTATTTTTAATATCATCAGAAAACAGTGATAAAAGAAAAGAATGCTATAAATTATAAGTTGTTACTGAATGTTTTTAATGAATAAGAAAGCTTCAATTTAAAAAATTATATTTATTCTAGATTAGTTCATTTCAGTTGTATGAAGTTCAGTTTCTTCATGTTTTATGTATGCACATTTACTTTGGTATATTTTTTATGTGTAAAAAACTTATGTATTTGTCTGATTCTTTAGCCCTTCAGTTCGTGCTGTTGCACCTCTTCGAGACAAGCCTCAGATCCAGTTGCCTGCTGATAAAAAAGGTGAAGATTACAGTGGGGATAGCTTAGCAAGTGGTAGCAGTGGCTTCGGCAGTCTACCACGAAAACAAAGGCCAAATTTGCTGTCTTCAGGTCTGTTATTTCACACGCCTATCAAAAATGTGCACAGCTTTTAGTCGTTGCTGCTGCTTTCGCTGCTGCTATCCCTGGCATGATTTTAGTATATTTTATTTTTATATCCAGAAGCACTAATTTGTTTTATTATTCTTTTTTTGGAAGATTGTCTGATTTTGTTATTTAAAGCTTTATTAGTTCATTTTTCTTCTCTTTTGGGGTTTCCTTCTGTCTCTCTCTCTTTTTCTCGCATGATATATAATTGATTCATTATGGAAAACTGCATGCGTTTTTGGTGGAAGTTTAGAAGAACCTTAATAGCATTAAAACATAGATAAATGTTCACATTTAGGACACTTTATATAGAAAAATATGAATTATGTGTTTCATAATGAACATTTTGAAAAGGCCAGCCCAGAGTACTGTTTTGTATATATGTTATGATTCAATTGATTAATTATCTTATATCAATAAGTAATGAAAGTGCATAATTTTTAAGAATTTAATAATTTGCAACCATGAATGGTAATAATTTTGAATACAGTGCAAAGTCCGAGAGTCGGACATCCAATATCCGGAATGATCTAAAATCCGGACTTCAAAAACTCCCTTTTTTTTTTTTTTTTTTTTTTTTTTTTTTTTTTTTTTTTTTTTTTTTTTTTTAGGTTTCTTTTCAAGACTTGAGAAGAGGAGTTTTTAGTAGAGGGTCTTGGCCACTAGGGTGGCTCTGTAGCTGCATATGTGCTTGGCATACATCTCAAACCGAAACATTCTACATGGATTGTTGATGAACTAAGTAATGGCAAGACGATCACTGGTACCTATTGTGAAGCGTGATGTCACCAGTGTCTCGCATAATTTATTTTATACCTGTGGTGCCAACCTTTCGAATTATTATTTATTATATTTTGCTTTCAGTACTGCATGTTTCTGAACATATGACAGCTTGAGTAATGACTCTCACTGATGTCTTAAACATTTTTTTTTATTAACATTTGAATAACAGAGTATGGCAGCTTTTATGCTGACATTATGCTTGACGATGATTACAGATTCAAGTTAAATGCGCTAAAAAATGCTGACGAGAAATAATTTAACAAAAACTTATTTTCATATGCTAAAAACAGATTTTGTTAATGAAGCTCATAGGCCAAAAGATTACATTTAGTCCTATTTGAATTAAGAGTAACTGGTATGTTATTCACATAAACCCAGAACCGGTGTAAGAGCTTGTTTGGCCGCACCAGGCCACAGAATATAGGGAATACAAAATTTTTGGAATTTGGAGAAGCACCCAGTGACAAAATTAAGGCATGAAAAAATTTTTATAATTTAGGGAAAGCACAGGGATCCAAAGTTTAGGGGTGGCAAAAATTTAGAACTTAAGAAAGCGTTTTGTAGCATAATTTAGGAAGTGCAGAGGCATCAGGCAGGATCTAATGCTGGCCCTCCATTAGCATTAAGTATATGTGGGAGTTTATTTATTCAGGACTCAGATTAATTAGCCTTAAGCTTGTGCAAGAAATAGACTTTATAATAAATAACTGAATCAATACAATTCAAGCTTAATTCTGTATGCGATAGCAGCAAAACAAAATTCAGCAGAACAGCTTGTCTTTCGTCGCCAATCTCATGATACATAGCCAATAATGTATAGCGTACTCTATTAAGCTAGGCTAAAATTATACTTTACTGATTTTAAGGAATTTCAGTTAATATAGCAGATTGCGCTGTTCCTTAATCTTCTAATTTGATCCAGCTTATTATTTTTTGCAGATTGTTAATATTACAGCAATTTTATGAAAATTAAAGCTTGAACTTTTGATTATGTCAAAAAGAGTTTCTAATTCTGGAGCTGCAAAAGGGTCTACAAACTGTAAACATGTTTCAATGTCCATTAAACAAAAAGTGCTATTTTAGCATAAAATTTGCTGTGTGGAGCATCGCAAGATCGTGGGAGGATGTAATTTATGGCCAGCTACCTAATTTCATGGTGAGGATGATGAAGATGATAGCCACGAATTTGAGTTTTCGGAAATCCCAAACCAAAAGTGACATTTTCTCATATGGATTTTATAAAGAAATGTGGAGAAACAGTAGGAGGTTTTTCATTGCAATGACAATGCCTCAATCGTCAATCAATTCACGGACGGTGAAATCTGTATTCTAAATCCAGAAAATACTCTTACTGATAGTAAAGAAAATGACACAGAAATTATTGAAAATGAAAAAATTTTGATTGACAATTTAGTCGGAATTCTTGACAGTAATTACAGGACTTGAACTGTGGAACTTTGTAACAGAACACAAAATTATGTCTGCTTATAGAATTAAAGAGAAAGTATTAACACAAAAAACGAAGCAACTTAACCAACTTACATTAAAAGAAATGTTTAATAAGTAAACAAATAAATAGTAAGCTTTTTTTTTTTGGTAATTTTGATACCTTTAGATCATAAATGTTCATTATTTCATAAATCATGATTTATTATTTTTAAATTTTTAATTTCTGCATGCCATTGTGATCTAATATCCTGAATTATCCCAAATTTGGAATTTCCGAAGTCCCAACAAGTCTGGATCTTGGACTTTATACTGTACTTTCAGTTTGTGATCCGACTATTATTCATTGTGCTTGACAGTTTATTCTAAGTGCTCTGATGTTTAATTAGGAATTGAATTTGTTCAAAATTGCTGATACAAGCTTAATTGTTTTCCTTTTTCTCTGATTTTACATTACCTATGGGCATAATGGGCGACTTAGGTGTAATGAGGGCATGATTTAACAATCATGTTGACTTGTTGAAATTGAAAAGGTGTAAAACCATCAGATATTCACAAATGAAGACTATTATTCATTTTTGGATTAATCATTGAAAGATGCTATCGGGCATAAAAAAACTTATGAAAAAAAAATATGGTATTGTAAGAATTGGAAATACTAAAAAATCATCACTTTAATTAACATTAAAAAAAAGACATGGTTAGATGTTACCCTTTTATGCAAGAGTATTTTCATACAATTCATAAAATTCATACTGCAGTTAAATAGAATAATGAAAAAGCTTAAGACATGATTTTAAAAAATGTTGCATTAAAATTTGTTGTAATATGTTTAAACTTTGTAAATCTTGTCAAAAGGTACAAAGTATTAAAAAAGTGCTTTTGTTTTTAAAGTAATTAAAATAGTGATTTCAGTTCAAAATGTCGAATCAAACTCGTTAACATAAAGTCACTAGGGGACATAGCTTATGAATTTATAATAGCTTATCAAGACCTTCTCACAAAATTAGTTTAATTAGGAGCTTTAAAACAAAATGAGCTGAGGAAGTTGCTTACCGTATACCAGGAATGGCCAAACTTCAAGACAATGGGAGCCACGTGATAGATTTTATGAATGTTCAACAGCCGCAAGTCCAAATTTATATTGTTTCAAAAATAATGAGACAGGTTTTTAATATAAAGAAAATTTTGAAGTAATTAATAAATGTGGGATTAACATGATTACGTATAAATATGAATAAATACATCTTATATCTATTGTTCTGTGTTCAGAAAAGTTAGGTGCCAAGAAAATAAAAATTTGTAACTCTTGTACTGGGTAACTTACAGTTTTTTTCTTCAGGTAGAGAAAGCAAATATTTTCTTCTGATTTCCTTTATACCTCTCTGTGTATAATTATTATTTGTTTTTTAGTAGAAGTAAAATGAATCTGGAGTTTCTTTCTATTCATTGTTTTTTCTTCATTCGTGTACAGTTACATAAAAAAATGTTATTTGAGTAAATTACAAGGTCATTATTTGAAAGTTTTTTTTTTTTTTTTTTTTTTCATTTTTTTTTTAACTCCTAAGCAGTCTTTTAGAAAGGATAAATTAAATTATGCATGCTAAAGCGCACTGCACGGAAACTTTTATTTGAGAAAGAATATTTATTTTAAAAAAAGCTGTTAACTTGTTTAGGCTTTTGCTTAAAGAGTAATTTTGTTTTTCCACACAATTAGCATAAGGACCAGCATACTGATATCATTCGAATCTTTGGAGCCTAACCTAAGAAATCATTAAACATTTTTTTCCCAAAATGTTGGAATAACTATTTTTACTTTATTTTTTATTCATGCCTAGTATAGAAGAATTCACCAAAACAATATGATTGCAATTTCAGTGGTATTTGAATAATCAGTATCTCTCATGATAACCTGGACTGAAACACTGTTTCTGTGTGGCATCCAACAGAATCTGCCAGAATTTTTAAGTAATTAGTACACTGTACATCATTGAAAATTCTCGAAACTGTCCTTCGAATCGTCCCAATAATTTTGGGCATAGATAATGAAACTCAGTCACATTACTGAAAATTCTTGAAAGATCTTGTCCTGATAATTTTGGACAAAGATAGTTAAGTTCATGTGCATCATTGAAAATTCTCGAAACAACATCTTGAATTGTAACGATAATCCTGGGCATGTGTAATCTAATAAATCTAGTAGATCATGCGGGGCTATATAAACGCTTCATCGAGCACATATTCCATCCATCTGCCAGCCAAACTCTCAAGCTGTGTAATTTTGAGCTGTTTTTCAAATATATGGCAAATCAAAACTAATATTATAGAAAGAAAACATACCTGTTGAAATAAGCAATTTTATCACAAATGCAGATTTAACACAAACGTGTAACTCTCCATATTTCTATGGACATGCACATGTGTTTGATGTGAAAGCCTTTTGTAACACAGCTGACGTCTGCACAATAGTTAAGTTCCTAAGCTTTTGCCAAACAGGTGAATGGATCCACTATATTCTAACTGCTGGATCCATTAAGGTGGTCAAATGACTTACCATCTCGCCTTGAATTTCTAACTAAAATAACTCAGAAGAAAGTTTAAAATAACTTATTACCAGCCTAACAGTTATACAATACAACTTTCTATTGGGTTACCTAACTTGTGTACAAAAAATAAATCTAAATGGAGTGTAAGCAGAGGATACTTTAGAAAGTAAAAGATAAGACTTAAAAAATAAACGTTTCCAGGAGCAGTGTTTCACATTATTGCCTGAAATTTGTAGTGATCAAGCAGTAGATCATTGTACAACTTTTTGTTTCACTACTAAGCTTTCATGAAGGATATGTGAGACATACCTGATAATCAAAAATTAGGAAGACAAAAAAAAATCAACAGATAATATAATGTCAGAGCTGGGGCAACCGGTGCAGCTACAGAGCAGCAGTATTAAGGGGTGACAAATTTTAGATATGCCGGGCACAAAAAATGCCTTTAACATAGTTCGATATTTACCGGCAACTCTGACCTAGTGCGAGGTAGAAAGAAGGAAGATCATCAAACAAGAAATGAAAAAAATATGGGAAAATACCAAAAGCTAAAAGGATTTCGCCAATATCATCGATTTCGAGATAAACTTTGGAGAAGAGAGACATTTGTGTTTTGTTGATCCCTCATTGCTTGATGTAACTTGCAATGTTATTGATATGAATATTTCATCATTGAGGTGAAAGATCTCTATCTGAAATACCATTATTTGATAAAATGGTAATTAAACATTTTTGACTAAAATTTAGTTCATTGTCAAACCAGTGATTTATTCCATGACTCCAAATATTTCAGCATGCATAACCATTGATAAAATAAATTATGATCTCTACCTAGGATTACCAAGGAATTATTGTGAAAGATAGAGTTTCATATGGAAAAAGTATTCATTAAACACATTGTTGTGAATGGTTGCAAAATATGTGAAGCAAATGCATAAAAACACCTGACCTTGCTTAGAGATAGCAAATTAATTTTGAAGGAATTCCACAGAAAATTGAGATAAGTCTCCTAACCAAGTAAGAGGCTGAAGGTTCACTCCATCAAAAATAAAATCTTTGTAAAATTCTTCTATATATTAAAAGAGCTCTATATGGATTGCAAGGGGAAACCAGTTTCTTCAGCAGTTACTCACACCATTCGAAGACTGAATAAAAGTAGTATCCCACAATGAATAGCAAATCTTCTAGGTGGATCATAACTTCTAGGTTGTGAACAGTGGGATCGTACAGGAATGTAAGCAGATACTGCCTGAAGTAAAATTAACTTCAGGGAAAAAATATTAGGGAGAATAATTAAACAAAAATATTAGCATTGAGTTTTAGATTAACTTCATATTAGTGTATTCTGTTTGAAATTTATAAAATTTTTGCATACATAGTATTAGAAATTATAAGTTATTTTTCCCATCTTCTTGGCGTGCCTTCATAGTATAGTGGTCAGCATGCTCAGTGCATATTTGATAGGTCCGTGGTTTGAGTCCCAGCGAAAAACATTGCTCATTTTTCACATCTGCTTTCTGAATAACGTAATGTCTCTACAAAATTAAATTAGCGATTAATAAAGAAACATGGCACTGCATGATTTATATTTCAAATTCCATTTGTATTAAAAAATTAAACTGTATTTATTCAAAACAATTTGCATTTCAGTTGGCAAAGGATCGCAAGTAGCTCGCAGGCCGCAGTTAAGGGTTGGAGAGCCGCAGTTTTGCCATGTCTGCCATATACTGTAGCAGTCTTGAACTCCAATTGTATGCAGGCCAAATGCTCGATCGGAAAACCGAGTATTTTTTAAATAAAATTTAAAAACATTTTTTATGAAAAATAAATTTTAAATATTACTACTCTTTGAGCATTTATTAAAACATACGTAAGCAATAACAATAATAGTAGGAAAAAATCACTTTTTCATTTATTTTCTATATGCAATCTAAAGTTTTGTACCTTTGGCAAGAAGTATCTATTGGTTGTACTTTTTAATTTAAACATATTTACAGCTAAATATTAAATTTTAGACTGACTTGTATTTCAGGTAATTCCATTACATTGAATTATCCACTAAATAATTTACTTTACCCTTAAATTTCAAAGACTGAAACTTCACCAGCGCAAACTAAATTTATTTGCTCTGTCAATGGGGGAAATTTTCCCATATTTACCTAATGATACAGCGTGTCAAAGACACAGCCCTACTTTACTCATTGTACCTACTTTTCCTTCAATAGCTTACTCATTGTACCTACTTTTCCTTCAATAGTAGTCATAAGTTCAATTCTGTCTCTAAAACTATAGGCACCATATTTATAACGAATGCATAATTGAAATGTATTCACAGGCTGCATAAAATTCCTTTGAGGGCCACGAGTTTGAGACCAATGATCTGCTGGATGTATTCGCAATATTTATAGCACTATGCATCTTGCAAAGTAACGATGACCAGAAATTCAGTGACACAATTATTAAAGTTTCCAGAATGTGGGATGAACTCAAAATTCTTCATGGATGACCAAGACTTAGTTAATTACAAGGCTTAGTCAAAAGAGCAAATTAGGACATTGGAGGCATTATCCCCGTGGCTTGCCTAAATGCACCTAAAGAAGGAATAAATTTCATAAGTATATGATATTATAATAATGCATAAGTATATGATATTATACTGAAGCAAATTGTCCTTCTGTATTAAAGTAAGGTTAAGCTGATAACCAGAATATTATACCTGTTATTTTTTATTTCCATTAAAAATACTTATCTTAAACCAGGTACAAAAGATGAAATTTTGAACCAGCTGTTCACAAAAAAGGAATTTACTGTGTGCTTAGAAAACTTGTAATTCAGTTAATAAAACTCCAGGTATTGAAACAAGTGTCGAGAAAATATGTTTTCAAGAATTCTAATTTAGGTGGTGCAGGATTTCAGCATTGCAATTGTAACACATCACTGCAACTGTGTAACTTTTATAATCTCAAATCCTACTGAAGCTTTTCTAGCAAAAATAAATAGTTCATTTGCAACCACTTACTAAAACTTATCCATCAGAATTTTTTTATAATAAATAAATAATGTATCTTGAAAATAAAAGTAACAAGTATTGTGAACATAGTTTTATTAAATTAACTTGGTTTTATTAGTAATTATTAATATTTACTGGTAAATGTTATTATTATGCATTAATCATAACATAATATTGTGTCATCCGGAAATTCTGCCAGTTTTTGATCATGAATACAAATGAAGCAATATGAAAAAATTTTTATAAAAATTTTATTGAATTATATAAGCATGTTCTGTGAATTTTTGTAATATTTCAGCTGCTGAAAAGTTCTTTTCTTTATTTTTTTTAAAACTTTATCTGTAAAGAAGTTATCAAGGTGTAGTTTGACAGTTTCCAGAGAAGTGGAGGAATTTTGAAGTGATCTCTGAAGGGGAAGATCTGATAAATATAGGAGGTGACACAAAACATTCCACTCATGCTCAGTGATTCTTTGTCAGACACATTCACCACAATGTGGGGCCAAGTATTATCATGATGAAAGGCAACACCTTAATGATTGATCTGTTTTGACTATTTTGCTTCAGTTCCTGCTTCAAAACTGCTCTGAGAACAGTAATTTTCAGAACTTGATTTTGTCGCAACAATTCATAGTATACAGTTCCTTTGTAGTCATACTATGCACAAAATGTTACTTCTTTGGTGTGGAATTCCATCTCAGTGTTATTAAAGAGATTCATTTGGCCTACACCATTATCTTTTTATTGTAACATTATTGTATAGTATCCAGTTCTCATTTTCAGTATTGATCCATTTCAGAAAAGGAGCTTCTTTATTTCTTTTCAGCAAAAAATCACATCCCAAAATTCAAGCAAGCATATACTGCTTTATTAAAGTATTGGTGCCCATAAATCGTAGCAGCTCATACCCAGTCTTCTTCAGATGATCATATATTGTACTTTATGGAATATTTAGTCTGTCTGATAGTTCCTGAACTGTATAATGAGAATTTTCAGTGAAAACTTCTTTTAATAAATGCTTGTTTACAACAGATAGTCACTCAAAGCAGACATTGTCTTCAAGGCTTAAATTTCCACTCATAAACTTCTTAAACCACCTTATAGTGTCAGTCATCAAAAACAGTATTTGTCCAATGTGCAGCACAAATTTTGTGAACAGCTTCTATCCATAACATTGTAATGGGGAAAATATTTATGCCATAACATATGCTAGAACTGTGCAGTGTGAGCAAAAAAGACTGTATTTAAATATCTGCCTTGATCAAAATCAGTCATTATCATATAGCAAAACAAGAGGAAAATACACAGTGATTTAAAAAACCACAAAGCATTCCAGATAATCCCCCTTTATATATAAAGGGTATACATGCGTGTGTTGTCCTTCATACTCCTCTCCATTTTCTGCTAATTTTTTATAGTTATGGGATTTTATTTCAGCAAGGCTTGCAGAACATTTCCATCAAACTCTATAGATCTTCCCTTACAGGCTGTGATTACCGACTCAAAATTTCTGGAACTTCCATTGATATTGATTTATGCTATTGTTCCATCCCTCTATAATGCATTAATATTTCTGTTAATAATTATTTAATTGAACTCATTAAAGCAAAATATGTTGGTTTGTCACTTAGCTTTGAAAAAATAACTGTCAAAATGAAACTCCACTCTTCAAAGCTTGCACTAAGAATAAAAGTAAAGTAAAATTACTGCCTCCTTTTATAACAGGTTGATGCTTTTAGTTTATCCTGACCCCCTCTGATTTTTGTTAATGAGTTAATAATATTCATAGTAACGAAATATCTAAAATCACAAAGCATTGGTAGCTCCATCCTTGTATGATTACTCAAGATGGAAAAGGTTATTAATTCATTTGTAAGAATCTGTATTTGTTTTGTCGAATTTTATAACAAGAAAACTACATTAGTACCTAGCAATATTATTTTTCTTTAATATTAGAACTGGTTACGGGGTCAAATGATGAGAAATCAAAAGAGGATGATCATGTACCTGAGTTTGAACGAGGTCATTCTCGGAATTCTAGCTATGCCAGCCAGCATTCGAAAGCATCAGGCTATGGCAGTTTAGCATCTCATTCTCGCCAAAGTAGTGCAGAATCTGGCCACCATCGGTAAATATGTATATGCATTTTTACTCCCATGTTGATACAGTTTTGTCTTATGTAAATTTAATTACTAAAAGTGTAATGGCAGTTTATTAGATTTTTTATGATTAAATATGTGATTAGATTTTAATTTTGTGAATTTGTTCAGATATCTGAATTAAATGTTTTAGTATTTGCGACATAATTTTCAAATTTTATATGTTAATTAAATATTTTATTATTTGTGGCATAATTTGTAAATTTTATGCCCGTGTACCGTGTATCTTCAATTCTGAAATGCACTCAGTCATTACCATTCAAGAAGTGGGAAAACTTTGATTATAGGCAAGTAAAATGCATCCAGCAATTTTTTTTTTTTTTTTTTTTTGATAATCGAGTTCGTTTTGTCAACAATTGTGTATCTTATTCTTTGGATACATGAATTACTTTGAAATATTTTTTTTAAAAAACTTCATGTCAAGATGTGCTGTGCTTTTTAGTAACATTTATGTGAGGAGAAAAATGTGCCTTAGAATTGAAGAAGTTAATGTTGTTATGGATTTTATCATTTATTCTCTTAAATGTTATTAAATTTTAAATGTGTTGTATACTTTAATTTTAGGAATCCTAGTTCAAGTTCTACTTTCAGTGAGTTATGTCTTGCAGGTGTTCCTAAAGCTCCAGATAGAAAGAGGCCATCAAAAGTAATCATTATTAAATGTTATCTTATGTGTATTCCATACTATTGTTGCAGAAGATGTAAATATAGCCAAACAGAATTGCATAATCCATTCCTCATCTTCCAATCAAGGAAAAGCATTCTATCTTGTCCTCCAAATCAAATAGTAATTAGAGCTCATCACTTGGCTCCAGTCTCATTTTTACCTTAAAAGACATCTAGTACTTTTATAGAAAAAAGAAAGAAAAAAGTGAGGGCCTGTATCATATCAAAATATAATTGTATTAAAAGTGTTGTGTTTAGATTTTTTTTTTAACTAAATTGTCATTTTTATTTATTTGATCTAAAACCTTTCTTAGTGGTGTTGTAAATGTTTTTGAGGCCATAGTGAATTCCTTTCACCATTGAAGAATGCTTTAGTACATAAGTTTAAAATCTGAATTTCATCTGTAATATGGTTGGCAGTCCAACGGTGTAGCATCTACAGTAATATGTCGCACATTTTTTTTCCACTTCAAAGAAAACTGAAATCTTTTCTTAATTTTCTGAAGCTTTGTTATAAATTCCCAACGGTAAATATTAGAGAAATTTTTTAGATGAATCTAAATTAATATACTTTACAAACATTAGTAACTGATAATGCATTGCTCAATTCATTACAGAGGCTGTTTGCACATTTTTAGAGGATTTTGCTTTGCTATAAAAAAACTTTGTCGGTTTGGAAATTTGTTTTTTAACTGCAGCTATATTTTTAAAAGTGTAAATTATCGTTTGCTATTTGACAATTTTGTTTTCTTGCAGAATGGTACTTTTACTATGTTTGTGCTCTTTCCAAAGAAAATTATTCATATTTAGGTATTAAAAATGCTGTGAACACCAGGATTTTTTGGTATCTAAAGCAATGATAGCTAATATTGTCAATAAGAAAGGGAAAAAACATCAGAGTTTGGCTTCAAGGGGGGAAATTGTTCAAAATACATATCTGAGGCAAAAACAGAATGTTTCGAATCTTGCAAAAGTAAGAACCTCAAAGAAAATCTTCAAAGTCAAAGGACAACTGATTTGAGTCTTCAAAAGGGGGGGAATGTAATGTGCATTGTCTTCCTCCGTGACATATTGCCGAAACCAGAACGCGTTGAAGAATTCTCTGTGAGAAATAATTATTCATTTTTATTAAAATGAAAAAATGTTGTCACAATAGATGAATCTTTGATATATTTAAATGACTGCAATAAAAAGTGATCCCTTTATCATCATCAAAGAGGGGGAAAAAAATCTTAGAACATGGTTCAAAGAATCTAAAGAAAATTTTTCAAAGGAATTTGTGATTGTTGCTGGTTTTTGATATAACAACATATAAAAAATAAAGAGAGTTCCAAAAATTTTTAAAGTCAACTCCACATATGATCAGGAACATGTTTTATACACAGTTTTTAAATATGAAATATCTTTTCTTTACCTACAGTGCCATCAATCATTAGAACTGCAGCAAGACAAAGCAAGCAGCAGCATGTCAAAATACACTGTTAATTTCATCAAAAAAAATGGAACAAGAAATGGGTATGAAAATCAAACCCTGCACTCCTATCCCAACTAAATCACCCGGTGTATCATCCACTGATTTTTGTTCTTTTGGACTTTTAAAAAACAGGTTGTCCAAACATCAACCTTCAACCCTCGTTGGACTTTGGAAAGCTGTTTTAAAAGGAATGGAATAAAATACCTCTTTTACTGCTAAAAAAATTTTTATTGTCTTGGAAATTACTGTGTAGAAAGATAGTGAAGAATAAGAGTTATCAAATGGAACATTTAAAACACAAAAATTGTAGGTAAAATATTTCTGTAAATACAATGAAAATCTTCTAAAAAATGTGTATACAGTCTCTGTATATTGAATAAAGCTAAGTTTTGCAAATTTCATATGTTACACTGTTTGATCCGTGATATTAATGATCATATTACTGATTCTTCTTCAAAAGTCTAATAGTAATATTGCTGCGAGCCCCCCCCCCCAAAGGTCATCTCCTAAAATAGTTTCTTCTGTTTTGAGAACAAATAGTTTTATCAGTTGCCCTATTTTCTCATTTTGATTATTTGTGAAATAATAAAGTATGTCTTAATTTTTGTTAAAATAGTAATTATGTAATTGAAATTAAAACATTTATGCTATTATATTATGTGATATTGAAAAGCATAGAGTCTTATTTTATGGCTAATTTTTATCTGTCAAATTTCTTTAGAAACAAATGTCAGATGAAGGACGAATGGATTCTACTAGAGTCAGTGCAAAAGAAGTAATTAATGAAGTCATTGAAGCTACAAACCTTGAGCCTGATGATTCTATGGAATGTAAGTTAATGCATGTGTCATTCTGAATGGATAAAAAAGCATAGAATTATGACAAATTCATTTTATTTTCTTTTGTATATTACATTGAGATCTTTTTTTTATATATTTATATATATATATATGTCTTAAGTTTCAACAACCTTGACAGCAGTTTTCGTGGTGTCAAGTTGGCATCATTTTTTTGCATTAATGTCTTTAAATTTTGAAGATATGAATTTCACTATCTAAGATAACAAAGGCTTGAGCAAGATTCTGCTTGACATATGATTTGATTCAAGTAAAGTGTATTTTCTCTCTGAGTTTTATTCGTGTGCTTCATATTTATCTAGTGTTGACACATTAACACTAGCTAAAACTAGTCCAGTCTCTGTTTTCTGCACAGTAACTGGTTTGTTGGTCAAAGCTGTATCACACTAGGCCTTTTATTCCAGTACAAAGTGAGGGTTGCTTTTAGCAGTCAAGATGAAAGTCTCAAGAAAGACCAATATTGACATTTGTCTTTTTCCATTACGTTTATGTAACTGCTTAATTGTATACGTATCTCTTTCCAAAGCTTTAGTTTTTGGCAATCTCATATTATTTAGTTTAGTTTTTCTGTTTCTAGATAGTATTAGTTGACCTAAGAACAAGTCTGAAGGATTTTTGTTCCCTCTCTTTTTACTAGTGAATTCATAATGAAGTATCTGCTTTCTTATGGATATATTGTGTTGCATGTGCTAAATGTTTCTCTTAATTTTCATCTATTCATTTTTTGGTAAACATTTTCCCATCCATTATTGATGAAAAATATCTTAAGTGAAAACTTCATTACAGATTAATAAACTTATAGTCTTATTGTTAAAAGCATACGAATAGCATTTAAGTTATGTGATTGTAACTTTCATGCCTTAATTTTAGTTTATTCCTTGTTTTAAAATAGATCATACCAAAATGAAATATTGAATTATAGCTAAAATTTCCAGTTGTGTATTAAATATGAAATGTAAAGCTACGAAAAATATTTATTGCTATTGCATGTGTTAAAAAAGCCAAGCATAGCAGGGATATTAAAATAAGGTCACTTAACTATTCATGCTTATGTGTGTGCAAAATACCTATATTACTGAGATAATCATAATATTTCTCTCTTTTTATATACTTTTTCACATATGATCTTTTGCATATAACTTATCTAAAAATGCTGTTTTATTTTAAATTCTGTAATAATAAAAATAGGCTTCTTTTTTTATTATTATTATTATTA